>JBAGKK010517692.1:0-13478 GCA_037177015.1 Euceroptres primus
GTAAATGGTTTATTTAATTTTCGAAAAGCGTTTTTTGATGCATAAAACTAAAGCCGTTCATCAAAAATGGCTGGCTAACGAACTCTTCCTTTCTAGTGTGCTAAAAGAGCACAGTACAATCCCATAATTTTTACGAAAGTCTTTGGTGAAGAAAAATTAGTTTTTAAGTTTTTAACAGTATTTTTCACAATTGAAACAAAAATTATTTATCTAATTAAAAAACGTTTAATCAAATATTGGTAGATCTTTTTCAGGCCAATAATTTTTTTTGTAAGATTTTCTCATCTCATGTGTTTGGCGAGGAAATTGAATTTTTAATTTTTTTAACAAAATTTTTAAGATTAAAACAAAAATTACCTTGTCTATCAAAAAATGATCCAGAAAAAATTTATAGATCTATTTAAGACCAATAATTTTTCTATTGAATATTTTTTCATATCTAGCGTTTTTGGCGGGAAAATTTGAATTTTCGATTTTTTTGAAAAATGCAAAAAGTTGTTATGCCAATCTTATAGAACTATAAAAAGGGAATGTTTTTCTTATCTTGACTTTTTTTCATATCGTGCGTTGTTTGGCTTAAAATCTTAATTTTCTTTTGATTTTTTGAATTTTAAAAACGCTGTGTGTCTGATAATTTTTATTTTGTCGAAAAATGCAATAAGAATAAATTGTTCGTCTTTCTGAGTACTATAAATATCCGTACATACAATTTGCAAATTGCAAAAAAAGTGATTTCAAAAATTTTCAAAATAGTGAACAATTGAATGCAGTTCGAAAAAAGATAGTTCGTCAATTTTACCCTTATTTTCTGAAAAAGTGGAAAAGTGTGTTATACATTAGGCAGATTTTTGACGACAGGTTTCAAACGTGGATAGACAATGATCTCATAGTAGAATTCTCACTATATAAAAGAAAATCGTGGAAGACCCTACGCCGGCGATTTTGAAGAAAGTTCCATTTCAAAGAAAAGAAGGAAACTATTGGAAATTGAGGATTTTTATTCGTATGTAGAAATGGAGAAGGTATTTCTACGAAAATTACGTACTAGTGGCAGAAAGACTGTAGTAAATGCTGTAAGAGAACTCTTGGATATTGGTAATAAGATGGAGGAAGATAGCGATAACTCTCTGATTCCGTTCACTGCAATTGAAGTTTTAGCTTTGATCGAGGAAACAAAGTTGACGAAATCTCAGTACGGGCGCATTCAGATTCAATCAAAACAAAGAAACGCTGATATCTTCCCTCCATATTATGACTTAGTTGAACAGAAAAAACAGTGTCACCCTGAATCGATGACAGTAACAGAAAGAGGAGTTAAAATTACCACTCAGTCCCTAATAGACCATACTCTAGCGCGGTTACTTAAAGACCCCAGTATTAATCTTCCGGAAGTGTCAAGGAAATGGGCTTGTTCTTTAATAATACGATTAAAGTACGGATGTGATGGCACCTCAGGATTTGACAAACAGCAATTCGATAGTCCAAGTATATCGGATGAATCCATCTTCACTGTATCGATTGTGCCACTAGAATTATGTTTAGAGGATACTGAAAATACATTAATCTGGCAAAATTCACACACTTCATCCACAATGTATTGTAGGCTGATGCAATACGATTGTTTGCTGGAAACGAAAGGACAAACTATTTCAGTGGTTTCATCCAACAAGAAGGAAATTAAAGAACTGAAGCGAACAAGAGACGTAACAGATACAGGCATTTTCGTAGTGAAATCTGGCATACAAATTGACAATGGTGAATGGTAGGCTCTCACTGAAACATCGTCTGCAGCAACTTGCTACATATGTGGAGCTAAGCCCAAGGGGATAACCGATTTGCATAGAGTAAGATAGAAACAAGAAAACGCAAACAACTTCCAATTTGCATTTTCAACTTTGCATACATGGATTCGCTTTTTCGATTGTGTTCTTCACATAGCCTATCGCCTCGATTTTCGTAAATGGTCAGCAAAAACGACTGAGCACAAGGAAATGATGCAAAATGCTAAAAAGCGGATACACCAAGCTTTTAGGATGAAAACTAGCTTGATAGTGGATATACCAAAACAGGGTTCAGGTAATTGAAATGATGGGAAAACTGCGAGAAGAATTTTTGCAGATCCTGACCAAACATCTGAGATTACTTGCGTTGATAAGCAACTAATTGAAAGATTTGCTTGTATCTTGCATAGATTAGCTAGTGACGAAACAACTAGTTTAGACGACTTTGAAAAATACACATATGAGACAGCACAACTATCCGTACGCTTATACCCCTGGTATTATATGCCTGCTTCTGTTCAAAAAATTCTCTTACATGGAGCAAAAGTAATGAGGCGTTATCATCTTCCAATTGGACAGTCTTCTAAAGAGGCAGCTGAAGCTCGTAATAAATATTTGAATATAATATTTAAATATATTTAAATATTTAAATATTTAAATATTTAAATATTTAAATATTTAAATATAAATTTTATACACGCAAAATTTCTCGAAAAGTCACGGATGAGGATTTAGGATACAAATTAGCGGTCAGTTCCGATCCACTGATTGCATACGAAAGGCTGAAATTAAGGAAATCTCTTACCAATATCAAGACATAACTCCATGACTTTTTTGTAGAATTTTTTCACAACACTTTGAAAAATGGATTTGTTTATTAAACTTCTTTATGCAAATAGAGAAGTTTAATTTAAGTCAAAGATTTGTAGAGATCCTACTTTATTGAATCATTTTAAAGTGAAGAAGTTGAAAAAATATAGTTTTTTACTCTGAGACGTTAATGCAGTATTAAAAATGGGGTTTTGATTATTATATTTGTTTATAAAAGTAAAGTATCTAAATTCCAAACATAAAAATGTTCTATTTTAGATCAATTTTTTTATAACAATGGCAATTATTTCTAAATAACAATGTTCTGTAGTTAGACCTCTCAGGTAACGCATTTTGCTTTTGCTTATCCAATTTGTTAATAAAAATAATTGTTATTATATTTTGACAACTGATAATGAGAATTTGCAACTTCTATAAGCACATCAAGCAATAAAACTGAAAAAAGGGGTGAAATTTGCAGAAAACTGAGAATCGATTAATTTTTTTATGACAGTTGTTTATAAAATTAATAATTTTATATATTTCATACATTTATGTTCATTTTATACATTCAATGTTGCGCTAGAGATAAAATATAGCAATTTTAGTCCTAAAAATTTATTTCGTTCATCAAACCACTCCGTTGTTTATTTGTTGACTTAATTTGTTTATAACAATTAAGCTGATTATTTTGCAAATTGTTTGTATCCTGAGAGTGCCTTCGCATGGATTTAAGACGTTTTGTGATATTTGACAATCGTTCCTGAAGGGAAAAAAAACAAGAACTGCAAAATTGCCCTTTTTACCACACATTGAGTTGAATAAATAAATATAGTCAAAGCCAAATTTAATAATCGCCTCTCACACATCTTTTAAAAATTGATATAATTGTAATTTTGTAAAAATTGGAAATCGGATGAAAACTGAAGGCTTTTTTGAATAGTAAATTCCTGTTTCGGACGACTGTGCGCCGTTTCAATTGCTCCTCCTGTAAAATTTGCCTCAGTTCCGTTAGGGCTTTTTCTTCGCAGAATGTCACATTCTTTGGTTTAAAATACTTTTAAAAGATTTTGGAATAGTAAAATAAAAAAAATAAAAAAATCGAAAATTCTACTCCTGTGCCCCCTCAAGTTACACAGATGACAAATTGTTTTAACAAGTTGATACAGTTTAAGATCCTCATCGTCGTAAGTTTTTCCTTGTGCTTAGTTAGTAAACATACAGTAATGATTGCACCGCATTTTAGCAGGAATTTAGTTTGAAAACCTTATATCAAACTGAGGTTTTCGGAGGAAAAAGTACTTGTCGATAGGAACATCTTTCAAAACATTACTTATGCATGTACCTGCTATAAAAAGATATTTTAATTAAGTCAGTTTATTGGGTTATTACTGACAAAAATGGGGGGGGGGGAGTTTTGAGCCTCAAAAATGCGGATAGATTGAAGGAGGGGAAGGGAGTAAGGAAAGTATCTCCGATCCGGGCGAGCGGACCGAAAGATAAAGCTGTATCTACATGGCACCGGATTTCTTTCCGCCGGGTGATCCGGTGGCTCCTGATTGGTCGCAAGACATGTAACAACTAATCAGAAGCCAAAGGATCACCCGTCGGAAAGAAATCCGATACCAAGTAGACACACCTTAAGGGTTCGCAAGCGGTTAGCTCCAATCCTGCGGACAGGACCGAAAGACAGGCAAGCGAAAAGCTGTTTATCTCCAATCCTGGGGCAGTACTGAAAGATAAACGAATGGAGGTAGTTTAGCTCCAATCCTGATAACAGTTCCGGAAGATAATAAAGCGGAAAAAGATTATCTCCAATTCTGCAGACAGGACCGAAAGATAAGCAAACGGAGGTAGATTATCTCTAATCTTGCGGATAGGACCGAAAGATAATAAAGTGAAAGCGGATAAGATAAGAAAGAGAGATTAGGTATATCATGTGGACAGCACCAAGAGTAGAGTAAACAAGAATAAAAGGAGTGGATTGGATCGGATCCTTTTAGTGGATACTTCCGGTTGCGAGACTAAGGGCACGTTGGGAAGGACTGAACATCCCAGATAACAAAAAGTGCCTGCAGACTGTATGCATTGTCCAGGCACACGTGCCGATTATTGCTGCACACACGCGAGCATAATGCGACCACGTAGTGCGAGCTTCATGAATGTTTATAATTAAATTGTTTAAAAATTATTGCAACGTATCAAACGAAGAGAAAGAGATATATTTTTTTTAAAAACGATTTATTTAGAAAAATGTGATGAACAATATATGTAAACACTTAAAATATTATGATTATACAGAGAGTACATTTTTAGAACGAAGTTTTTATTATAATGTTAAAAATTTGACAAAAATATCAATATAGTGTTGGAATAACTACATTATATAAAACACGTTTACATAGACAAAATTCGCAACTTCCTAGATCAAGTTTTTATTCACAAGTTTAAATTTAAGGAAAAAATACACATTTTACAAAATACGCTTTCAGAAACAAGAAGTAATGTTAAAAATTGAATGTAACCTAAGCAACGTATGTATAATCGGAATGGCTATATAGGCGTGGAAACAGATCTCAACTGTATCAGTCAATATTAACCCATCAAATCAGAGAATTTTAACGTCATTCCGGACTAGATAGAATTTTAAATATTTTTAAAATTAATTAAAATTCTGTGGAAAAAGATCCTCACTCGCTCTGCTGGGAATCGAACCCTGGCTTCCCTATTGCCGGTCCGTTACTCTGATCACTAAGCTACTAGAGAGATCGAGAATTACTCTTTTTTCTATGAAAAAAGAGTATACGCAATACATGCTAGATGTTCGTGTATTTCAAGTTTAATATTTAATTAAATTTAATTAATTAAATTCGAAAATATTTAAAATTTCATCTAGTCCAAAATGACTTTAAAATTCTCTGATTTGGTGGGTTAATATTAAGTGATACAGTTGAGATCTGTTTTCACGGTTAGTGAAAAATCTTTTCTAATGATAATCGTGCAACCTACCCAAATGATAATTCAGAAATCTTCTAAATATTAAACTTGAAATACAAGAACATCTAGCATGTATTGCGTATACTGTAAAAAGAGAATAATTCTCGATCTCTCTAGTAGCTTAGTGGTCAGAGTAACCGACCGGCACACAGTAGGGCAAAAAAGGTGTCTCTGGACAAATCAGTCTACAGGCCACAATTTTAATCCAATTTTAGTAGGCTTTTTAAAATTAAAGCTAATAAAATTCTTCATAGATCGGTTGAGGCCGATTTTTAAAAAAGACTTTTCAAAATTTTTTAATAAGAAAAAAATTTTTTAAAAAATTTTTGTTGACAGAGCACCATTTTGTCAAAACACTTTTTCTTAACACTATTATAACCAAAATCAGTGAAAAAACGCTCTATAAATAACCTCCAGCGGTATTAGTTGATTAGACAATATCTTTAAATTATTATGAACAATTTAGTTAATAAATGTGTTTTGTGCAGAATTAGCTCCTTCTTGTTGCTTGAAACTGATATTTTTTGCAGGAAATGTGTGTAAAATGAACTTTAATTAGAAACTAAACAAAAGCAAATAATATCTAGTCATTGTTTAAACAAATGTTTTAATTTAATTTAATTTCGGCTATTATTTAAGAAATATAATGCGTTTTAAATGCAGATGTGATTGCAAATATCTTGTTAATGGTATTCTTCAGTCAACTTGATATTGCACAACAAGTTTCTGTTGTTTAAACAATTTTAATTAACAAATGCATAACTTTGTCAGTTTTCACTTCAGAGATTTAGTTTTTGGCCTGAAATAAACTAATATATTTTTTGTTTTGGCCTAATAATGTAGAAAATCTTCGTTGCACAGCTATTTTTTATCATTTAAACAATTTTAATTAACAAATACATAGCTTTGTCAGTTTTCACTACAAAGATTTGAATTTTTTCGTAAAACCAAGTGATATTCTTTAGCCCTTGACTCAATATTGTGGAAAATCTTCATTATACAACTATTTTTTATTATTTAAACAATTTGAATTGACGAATGAATAAATTTCTTTGTTTTGACTACGAAGATTTCGGGTTACAAATATTACGTGGAATTACAAATATTGTGTGGAAGGTGCTTTCTATAGTAATTTTATGCCAGACAACAATTTTTAATTGTTTAAACAAATGAAAGGAACATTTCAAAGACTTAAATTGATAATTTTCTATTAGATAGAAATTCGTAATCGTAATCTCGTTTACTGTTATAAGTCTTATAAGTTTACTGTTATAAGTTTATGAGGATAAAGAAGCAGGGCTTGTGCTTTCGAAAGCAATGGACTCTCGGTTTTTAGGAATACGTTCGTCAAACTGCCTGAATAGGGGTTAGCAGAAACCAGCAAGAAATGGAGCACATCTTTTATCATACTAATCAGGGATAATATTCTGGTGTTACTTTCTCTGCACCGTTAAAAATCTTTGTCTTTTTCTTCTTGGGCTTCTTCGGAAAGTTGCCAGATAGGTATCACGAAAGAAGCAATAATTTTTGCACCGTAAATGAGGATTTTGTGTACTGAAGCAGGCATATAATACCAACTGTAATGTTTTACATTTTCTGCAGTCTCAGTAGCAAGGTTGTGATTAACTCGGTGTCAAGTGCTTTACCGCATGCCAAAAGTTGCAGAATAATGCACAAAATTTTTAGCAGTTGTTTATCAATTCCTGTAATTTCAGAGATTGTTTCAAAATTTTTGCAAACCTTTCTTGCTGTGTTCCCGTGATTAGTAGAACCAGTTCCTTGTCGTACTACATCGACGATGAGATCGAGGTGTTTGCGAATTTCATCTTGTATAGTTCGTTTTGTATCGTCGAAAATCGCTTTCTGGACACCTGTATTGACTTTCCACTGCTTAAATGGCAATTTAAAAGAAATGTGTAGAATGCATTCCATGAAACGGATCCATGCATGCAAAGCTTGTAACCCGTACTGGAATGCACCCACATTTTCGTCTCTAGTTCGTACTGTTTGCAGACGGTTTATTTCTGAGGGCTTTACCCCACAAATAGTTCAATTTGATGAAGCAAAAGTGTCAGTAATTACTTGGCAAACTTTTCCGTCAATAATTGTACACATTAGATCGTACTTTACATTATAAACAGTATCATTGATTGCGCGAATAACCTTAGGCGACCGACATTATAAATTAGGTAATAACTTCTGCGGCTTAGCGGTCAAAATTCTTTATTCTTCAGAACCAATTTTAAACATGTGTCGACGTTTCGGACCGGTACCAGTCCCTCTTCAAGGACTCTAAGGAGCGATACAGAGTTTAAAGACATGTTAATGTATCATTGATTGCTATCTTACTTGCTCTCAATCGTTTGATTTTCTTTTTAATGTTCCGAAGTTTATTTAAAATGCTATCCTTTGTTTCTGGTACAAAATGGAATGATATAGGCAAGCAAGAGTTGGAAGAGGAAGTTCGAAGGTTTTCCCAAACTGTTATCGATTCGTCTACTGATTGAAGAGAAAGCGGAACTTGAAATCAAGAATAGACTTGAAGTAGAACTTTTCTTATTTTCTAATTTATATTGATAAGGATTTATTCCGGATGTCCCAACGCAATCGTACTTAATTTTTAATTTTAAGTTCTTTACATAATCAGGTGGTACATCCTTCATTTTCAATATTCTTTTAGCTGTATGGTTCAGTAATCTCTGAAGTTGTCAACGTTTTTCTCTTTTAAACGTCTCCTAAGGAGTTCGTATTTATTTTTGGACAATTTCAAATCTGTATAAAGTGCAAGTGCTTTGTCATCCGTAAATAGCATCGAATTTGTAGCTTGTGGTGTAGCTTTTACTCAAAACGCCTTTTTTAACAATACGAATTGCAGTTTTTTGGCCTAAAGTGCGCAACTTCTTAAATAATTCAATGTCCTCCTCTCAAATGAACTCTTTTAATGCTTCTATCCTTCTTCTCTTAGATTTTTCAGAACATTCTTCAAAGCTTTTTGTTTTTTGATGGGACGGAAATGCTGCCCCTGAAGCTTTAAACATAGTATCCCACCAGATTGAATTTTTCTCGAGAAAATTATCCTTATTACAAATACACTAGCTTTGAACTTTTTATTAAATGTCGGTATAAAAAACTGAGTCAGTTTTTTACGAACAATTTTTTGTAAATTTACAAAAAGGCCATATTTTCCCTGTAAGCGATTCAGCAGATCCTCGATATGTTTGGAATTTGATTCAAACATGATGTCAAAGAGTTATCGATTTTTTACTTGGATATAATTCATGTTTTCCTTATTAATAAAATCAATAAGGTGACGATCGCAGGAAACAAATAAGGATCGCAGAAAACAATCGAGAGCTTCACTAAGCCTGTAGCGTAGATAACGTTAGTCTGCAGGATTATGCAAATAAAGCGAATATCAAGAAAAAGTGATGATCGCAGGAAACAAATGAGGATCATAGAAAACAATCGAGACCTTAACTAAGCATGTAGCGTAGATAATGTTAGTCAGCAGGATTATGCAACTAAAAGGAGTATCAAGAACAAGTAAGGATCGCAGGAAACAAATGAGGATCACAGGAAACAAATGATCACAGAAAACAATCGAGAGCTCAACTAAGCATGTAGCGTAGGCAATGTTAGTCAGCAGGATTATGAAACTAAAAGGAATATCAAGAACAAGTGAGGACCGCAGGAAACAAATAAGGATCGCAGAAAACAATCGTATTCAAAATAAAGAAACTTGTGTACTTGTCTACTTAAATTGTTTCAATAATAAAAAATAGTTGCATAATGGAGATTTGCTGCAATACTGAGTCAAAGGCCAAAGAAATCACTTGTTTTTGTGAAAAAATCCAAATCTTTGTAGTAAAAACTGACAAAGTTTTGTAATTGTTAATCACAATTGTTTAAATAATAAAAAATATCTGTGCAACAAAGATTTTCCACAGTATTAGGGCAAAAGAAAAATTATATTAGTTTATTTTAGGCCGAAAACGAAATCTCTGAAGTGAAAAGTTATGCATTTGTTAATTAAAATTGTTTAAATAATTGAAAGTTTTTGTGCAATATTAAGTAAACACTGCAAAATACCATTGACAAGATATTTGCAATCAAACCTGCATTTTAAACGCATTATATTTATTAAATAATAGCCGAAATTAAATTAAATTAAAACATTTGTATAAACAATGACTAGATATTATTTGCTTTTCTTTAGTTTCTAATTAAACTTCATTTTACACACATTTCCTGCAGAAAATATCAGTTTCAATCAACAAAAACGAGCTAATTCTGCACAAAACACATTTATTAACTAAATTGTTCATAATAATATAAAAATATTGTCTAATCAACTAATACCGCTGGAGGTTATTTCTAGAGAGTTGTGTCACTGATTCTGGTTAATAAAGCGTCAATACAAATTTTTTTGACAAAATGATGCTGTAAACAAAAAAATTTTTTTTCTATTTTTTTTCTTATATAAAAAATTTTAAAAAGTCTTTTTCAAAAATTGGCCTTGACCGATTCATGGAAAATTTTATTAGTTTTGGTTTAAAAAAAAACATTAAAATTCGATTAAAATTGTGGCCGGCAGACTGATTTGTCCAGAGATACCATTTTTGCCCTACTGTGCAGCACACAATGGGAAAAAGTGACTTTTTTGGTTCAAAATAACCTACAGCCCACAAATATTGACCGATTTGGACGTAAAAAATTTGCAAGAAAGCTGATGAAATTTTCCAGAAATCTGTCCAGCCTGATTTTTTATTTAGTTTTTCAATTTTTTTATAAATAAACAAATATGACGAAAAAATGGTCATTTTTTCGATTTGACGTTCCCGGTACTTGCCAATAATAAGAAAATTGTTGCAATCGCCTACGTTTTATAGAGTAACATTACTTAAAGATGTTCCATTATGAAATAATAAACTAATAAATTAATTAATTAAATAATACTGAATTATTTGTTGAAAGTGTGTTTTCTATAATTTTCAATAATTTTACGTTTTTTAAAGTTTTAATGCAAGAAATTTGGATTAAAACAATATTATAATGCTAAAAATTTCTCTTATGATTATTCTTGTTAATATTATAAAAAAATTTAATAAAAAAATGCATTATTCAGACATTTGTCGACAGAAAAATTCGTTTGTTCCTATGCTAGTTCTTTTAATTACGAACTTCATGATATTTTCAACGGAGTTTATAATTTGTTGATAAATTTGATGATTTTTTAAAACTAATTTAATAAGCAAATGCATTATTCGGGAATCTGTCGACGTAAAAATTCGTTTTTTTTCTATGTCAGTCCTTTTAATTGGAAACTTCATGATAATTTGAGCAACATTCATAATTAGTTGATAAATTTTATGATTTTTGAAACCAAATTTAATAAAAAAATGCATTATCTTGGCATTTGTCGACGGAAAAACTAGTTTTTTCAAGGTCAGTCCTCTTAATTAGGTACTTCACGATAATTTCAGCAACATTTATAATTAGTTGATTAACTTTATTTATTTAAAAAAAGAATTTTATTGTAGTCAAATGCTCAAATAATGCATTCACCTATTAAACTTGTTTTGAAAAATCATACAATTTATCAAATATTCATGAATATTGCTGAAATTATCATGAAATTATCATAAAAAACAAATTTTTTCGTTGACAAATGCCCAAATAATACATTTGTTTATTAAATGTTTTAAAAATCATACAATTTGTCAACTAAGTTTGAGTGTTGATAAAATTACCATGGATTTCCCTATTAAAAGTACAGACATTGAAAAAAACGAATTTTTCCGTACACGGAAATGCCCGAATAACGCATTTTTAAATTAAATTTGTTTAAAAAACATTTAAAAAATCAATTAGTTATGAATGTTGCTGAAATTCTCGTAAAGCTTCCAATTAAAAGGACTGACCTGGAAAAAAAACTAGTTTCTCCGTCGACAAATGCCCGAATAATGCATTTGTTTATTAAACTTGTTTTCAGAAATCATAAAATTTATCAACTTACTATGAATGTCGCTGAAATTATCAAAAAGTTTCCAATCAAAAGGACTGAAATTGAAAAAAACGACGAATTTTTTCGTCGACAAATGCCCGAATAATGCATTTGTTTATTAAATTTGTTTAGATAAGTCATCAAATTTATCAGCAAATTATGAATTATGAAATTATAATCATGAAAGTTGCTGAAATTATCATGAAGTTTCCAATTGGAAGGACTGGCATTGAAAAAAACGAATTTTTCCGGCGACAAATGCCCGAAGAATCGAATTTATCAACAAATTATTAATTAAGTTAAAAATCATGAAGTTCCTAATTAAAAGAACTGTAATCGAAAAAAAACGATTTTTTTCATTGACAAATGCCTAAATAATGTATTTGTTTATTAAATTTGTTTATAATATTAACAAGAATAATCTGAAGAGAAATTTTCTCCATTATAATATTGTTTCCATTCAAATTTCTTGCAATATAACTTAAAAAAACGTAAAATTATTGAAAGTTATAGAAAACACACTTTGAACAAGTAATTTTTTGAAAGTGTTGAAAGTGTACTCGCCTATTATTGGCGAGTACCGGAAACATCAAATAGAAAAAATGACCATTTTTTTTGTCATATTTGTTTATTTATTAAAAAATTGAAAAATTAAGTAAAAAATCAGGCTCAACAACTTTCTTGAAAATTTTATCAGCTTTTTTTCAAATTTTTTACATCCAAATCGGTCAATATTTGTGGGCGTTATTTTGAACAAAAAAAGTATTTTTTTCCCACTGCGGCAATCAGGAGACCCGGGTTCCATTCCCAGCGGAGCGAGTGAGGATCTTTTGTCACAGAATTTTAATTAAATTCAAAAATAATATATTATATGTTATATTAAATTTACTGAAAAGTTCAAAAAGAAAGTTAAATGCTCAAGAATTTTATGGAAACTGCTTTTTTTCAAAACCACTATTAGAGAAGTGGGGATTAAAAAGAATAGGGGTAGAAGTATATTGAGATGGGGATAGAAAAATATAAAGTCGAAAGATAGAAAAATATAGGCGGGGATTTTTTTCATGTTGAAATCTTTCAAATCATTTACAGATTTATTCGCTTCACAGTGAGTGAGATATACAAAGAAAGAGTTCTGTTGTAAGAGTAATATTATAAGGTTTGGGAGAATGAGTCTGAACTGGCTTTACGTGGGAAACACAGGTCGAAGGTATGTTTACGCTAGGCTATCTCTGAGCGTACTGCCATCTACTTCTTCTTCTTCTTTAAGAACAGCCAATGGCTGGTCTACGTTGACACCATACTTGCTTCAACAGCCTTGTATAAACGGTCACGAACTAGTGTTGGCATTTTGTATTGCCCAGTGGGATAATCTGAAACGAACGGAAAGGTACTCTCCCACCGGGGAGAGAAAAGCAGATATTGTCCCATGCGCAGTGGTGTCCAGGAGCGGGCTTCTCGGTACGCTACGAGCGCGACCGGTGACACCCGTGCCACAACACCACTGCTCATGCGCTAGTGCACGTGGGCGGCAGATTTACAATTTTTGAAAGAAAGAAAATTTTATGTAATCGGTTTTTTATTATTTATATATATATATATTTTTTATTATTAATTTATTTTTATTATTCCGTCAAATTTTTAGGTTTGCATTTTTTAGAAATTTGAAAACGTGTGAAACGACTCGCGAGGAGGGATTAGCTAAAAACTGGTAACTACTGAAGGGGGGTGGACATTTTAAGGCTTTAGAGAGACCTGTGATGAGGGTGCCGCGTAAGTTATCGAAACGGGGGCAAGCCCACAGGATGTGATCCAGATCTTCCTCAGTATCTGGATTGCAAGTACACTGGCTTGAATTTACAATGTTTTTCCGAGCTAAACTAGCATTC
>JBAGKK010517703.1:0-13478 GCA_037177015.1 Euceroptres primus
AAGTTATCGTGCTAACAAGAAAAAAAATCTACAGGCAGACAGACACATTCACAAAAACCACTTTTTTGGGTTCAGGGGGTCTCAAAACGTCGACATTTGAAAAAAGCGGGTGGGGGGGGGTCAAATTTTACACAAATCTAATACCTTCTCATATGATGAGAATGTAATAATATTCTAGAAGATTCGTCATATTCGAAAAAAAATAATATTCTAGAAGATTTGTCATAATTGAAGAAAAAAATAATATTCTAGAAGATTCGTCATATTCGAAAAAAAAAATAATATTCTAGAAGATTCGTCATTTTTTGAACCGAAAATGAATCTATTTGAGAAGGCGAACGAGTGACAACGGAAATGGGGTTTATTTTAGGAATATCTGAAAATACGCGCGGGCCACCGTCTTAGGTTGAAATTCAGTCGCAAATTTCTTGCTTGACGATAGGTCAATGGCACCGATGAATCTGCTTTTCTTGTCGATTTTATCGACGAATTTCGCCGGTAAGTGTCAAGAGTCACGTAGATTTCCAGATTATAATATATTCTTCTATCGCAAGAGAAGCTTCTCACTACTGATTTTACTCTTTCCTTTGAAGAAACGTTCCATACTTTTACAGATATTTCTTGATTTTCACCTTTTTCTGATAAACGAGATTATAAATATGACATGATAGTATATTTAAAAATTTTTTATATCTTTTTCCAGTTCAATGGGTGACAGCTCAAGCATCCGGTGACTCAGGGTTGGTACCATTTTCATTTTTTTTTATTTTAGAGAATGTCTCGACGATATTATAAAAATTTATAAGAGTTCAAAAATTATTAGATTTTTTATGTAAGCAAATAATATGAAGCCAGGTTTGATTAATTATTTTCCAAGCAAAGTCTTTTAATAATTAATAAGAAATTTTACTAGTAGTCTTATTGTTTATGTAAAAATTCAACGACTTGTCAATTTTTCAAATATTCTAAAATCTAAGTCAAATTATTTTCAAATTATTTAATGGTGTTTACGTAGAGCAGAGTATTAATTCAAATTTATAAGATGCCTTATAAGAAAATTTGCATACATAAATACATACATACATTTATAAATTTATAAATACATACATACATTTATAAATTTATAAATACATGCATACATTTATAAATTTATACATACATACATTTATAAATTTATAAATACATGCATACATTTATAAAATACATGCATTTCGAAAACGAAGTCACTTTTTCTTATAAACTGAAAAAATAATTAATTGACTCTTCTTTTTGATAGATAAAAAGATTTCTATAAATTTCGTCTTTACTGTCGTTTTCTGTCTTTTTTCACCTCAGGTACGATCTCGAAAAAGGTCCCGTCTTTTACGAGGCTTACTACTACCCAGAAAAGCAGAGCACTGAAAATCGAAAAACCGTTTATCAAAACAAGGAGAAAATTGCTCCTGGAACTGTTCTCGAAAGATCTTTTCAAGTGCCCCTGGGACTTGAACTTCCTGCCAATTTCGATACACCAGAAGAAAATCTTGGAAGAACTCCTCAACGTAATTATCGATCATTATCCGAATTCAAAGAAAAAGTTCGCCTCGATAACAAAGCAGCTTATCAAAGTCGTTCCGAATTTGCAAAGAATCTCCCTAATTTCGCTGGAACCGAAGTTTTAAATAGAATCCGCCCAGGCGATTATCCTTTAAGAATTGAATATCCTCCATATCGTCAACCAAAATACAATCAAGAATACAATCTCGACCATATTAAAAGGTTTCCAATATTCCCCAATACAATTTACATAGACAATATAAATCCCAGGAAGAATTTCGATCAGAAACCAGTCAACGATTTTTCCTCAAGGGAGAACTGGAGTCTCAACAGGAACTTTGAAGAAGGATCGAATTTCCAAAAGTCATTTGAGAAACCAATAAACCACGAAACGAGAAGTTACCAAGAATTTAGTTCACCAACTTTGGTGACAAATGAGATTCGAAGGGGCCTTGAAATGGAAAACTTGCCGATCATTATAAATTCACCAGTTGAACTTCGAACTGTAACTCGAGATTTGTCGAGGGATTATCAGAATGCCAAATCGAATGAAGATTCGATTATGTTGATTGATGAAAGGCAAAATTTGGAGTACGATAGACTAAGAGGTTTTCCAGATTCCTTGAAGGAGAATATTTTCGAGCCACGACCTCAGGTGATCAGATACGTGTTTTCAGCACCGAAGCAAAATGAGTTTGAGAGATTGCAGAGGAGCAACCTTGATCAGTCTCGAGAAGAAAAGAGCAATCTCATCAACGGTGTGATCCAGAAGCAGGGGGAAGCTGGTGTTAAAGGTGAGACTGCGATTGCATCCATTGAAGTGAGTGAAATACCTCGTCACAAAATTCGTCACCATCACGGAGAGAGGCCAAAGCGAAATTACTCTCGACACTAAGCCATTTGGAAAAGAGGGATTATTAAAAAGTGGAAAATAGAGGTGTGCAATTCGTCAATTCGAATTTTCAATGCAAATTGGTACCTTTTCGGCCACGTTTAGAACATTGAATTTTTCGAAATTGAGTTTAATTCAAGAAGAAATTGAAGCTTCTAAGCTTTTTTCGAGAGCAAGATTTTTTTGAAATCGAAATTATTCAGTTGGTTTTCAAATTAAATCCATCTGAAATGCAATTCCAATTTGAAAAATTCGAGTCATCAATTCGAATTTGAAAAATTCGAATTGACGACTCGAATTTTTCAAATTCTAATTTCAATCTAATTTCCGATTTGAAAAATTCGAATTGCAATTCCGATTTAAAAATTCGAATTGCAATTCCGATTTAAAAAATTCGAATCATCGATTCGAAATGTTCAAATTCGAATTTTACTTCAGATGAATTTAATTTCAAAACCAACTGAATCTGAAATACAATTCAAATTTGAAACATTCGAATTTTTCAAATTCAAATTACATTTCAGATGTATTTAACTTCAAAACCAACTGAATAATTTTGATTTTGAAAAATCGAAGAGAACTTAGAAGCTTCAATTTCTTCTTGAATTAAACTCAATTTCGAAAGATTCAAAGTTCTAAACGAGGCCGAAAAGGCACAATTTGCATTGACAATTCAAACTGACGAACTGCACACTTCTAATGGAAAAGTCACTCGTTGCAATTCTTTTTTCAAAGAATAACGCGAGATCCTAAAAGTAAAATTGACAGTCTACAGGCTATATATTTTGAGATATTGTTAAAATTTCTTATAAACTTTTTGGCAGATATTTTAAAAGTTGAATATTCAGTAATAATATTTATAAAGTTGGTATTTAAAATAATTTCTGTTATGGATCAGTTAATGTCAAATTGTATATATGGCCATTTTTATTTCAGTTTTCTCTCAACATTTAAAAAAATATACTATTGTAAATTTAATAAGCTACTAGGATTTTTATAAAGTTACTTTAAAACGAAGCATAGCTATTGTAGTTAGAAAATAAGCAGTAAAATTTATTTACGAAAAATCTGTAAGTTCGTTTTCATTTTCTTTAAAGCCGAGGATATTGCTACGGAAAATTCCGTACAACTAACATACAGCACAAAGGGAGAAAGGGTATTGTTACCGAAAATTACGTAACAATAGCCTCGGACCACTCTGTGTTGCATTCTAGCTGAACGGAAATTTCCGTAATACTAGACACTGCCTTTCTTTAAACTGTATTCGTTCAACAGTATATTTTTCTTGGAGTTATAAATTATTTTTAAAAAATTGTATTTATACTAAATACTGGTTAAATGAAAAGTATCCAATTTTGCAGGAATGAAAAATTTCAAGAAAATTGTAAAGTATTCTTTTTTACATGAATGAAAGAGAAACGAATTGCAGAAATTAATACTGTAACTTCCATTTTATAATTAAGCTTTTTAAATAATTATACATAAAATATTGAAGTTTTTGAAAATTCTATTAAAGCTTTTTTAAATTCTAAATATGAAAATATATTTTTTATTCTAATTTTTATTACAATTTTCCATAAAACGGGAATTTAGCTTTTCTATTATAGCATCAATAGTTTTTAACGTTTATAAAAAAGGGATAACATAATGATATTTTATATGACTTTTTTCTTAAGTTTCCTAAAATAAAATAAAATCCCTAAATTTTTTTCTCTGTTGAAAATTATTGACAAAGTAATTTCTTTTTTATGAACTATTTTTTTTTAAATCGCAGATAAAAATCGAAATACAGTCGACCTTCTAAATCTGACAAATCAAATATTGAGAGTTAAAATAAATTATAAAAAAATTTTGAAAAAAAATGACTTACCAATTTGCTGTGAGATTTAATTGCAAGGATCTTTTATCTTCCAGTAATTATCTACGCTTACCTGAAAAAAATAAAAAAATGTTAGTAAAAATCTAAAACCCCAGAAAGGTAGAAAATCTATCGTACAAAGTTTTATTACAAAATTTAACACGGTAAATATAATTAAATATCTAAACTAACAAAATAAACAAAATTTGTTTATGTATAAAATTGATAAACAATTGAAATTGTTTATCAATTTAATAAACAAAAAATTGATAATAAATAATCAGTTTTGCAATTGAATTTGTATTCTCTGAAAAAGTAAAAGTAATAAATTATGTAAATCTTATTGTTCTAACTTCTTTAAAAGTAGTATTCTAAATAAAATCAGGATAGAAAATGCAGATATTTCTCTCTCTCTCTCTATTTGAATTTTATTAGCCTCCGCTACAACAGTATGTTACAATTTTTTTTCAGTTAACATTTGTACTAGTCTTAATCTACAAGGTGACCAAAAATATGTATCGAAAAGTAAGAAATACAGCACTTGACACTTTAAAACGATCTTAAATTTATTACTGAATTAATTGGATTAAACAATTTTTTAATAACTGCTTTAAAGTTATAATCATAACATTTTTTAAGTGTAATATTGGCGTATTAAAAATTTTCTTTAATTCTCAAAAAAGATTGTAAAATTGGTTCAGATTTTTCTGACACAATACATACAAGACCTTTTGCTAAATATGTATTTCATATCAAGAATAAAAGAATTTAGTTTATCATCAGAAGGTCAAAATTATATCGTAGAAAAAACAGACTTTTGTAAAGATCGATATTTATAAATGCATAATTATCTCTCAATAGGAAAATGATGCGAGATCATCTAACAGAGTTCAATTAATTAATTAACCACAACTACTTTTGTCGTATATAATTCTGGCCACTTTATAACAATCAACATGGATTTATAATACAGCTAGGTACGATAAACTTAACTTATTATGCATTAACCCTTTTTGGACCACGTTGTAAGTTTCTGAAAATTTCTTATCCAAAATATAATCTAATTAACCAGAAAATAATATTTTTAATAAGTTTGGAATAGAGATACAACGCGAAAGGGTTTACATATGATGATATATGAAATAGTTTTTAAATGAATATTTATCAACAACCGGTAATTTCAATTTGCCAACGAACTGGATTACAAATTTGACAAAAAAGTAAAAATTGGAAAACTTGGAAGTGCAAATTATGTTTTCACAGAATAAATAACAACTTGGAGTCTCGTGATATCAACGTAACGAATGCATGACGAAATGACGAACATTCAAGGCAAAACTTTTCTACAATCTATCTCATGATTCTTAGAAAAAGGCCTTTTAGAAGAACGATTGCAGAAAAGAATGCCTCTCGTATTTTACAAGTAACCTACTGTATTGGAACACAACTTTTCAATTGGTGGGTGGTCTCAGTCTACATCTAAATTACATTAAATTTAAGTGTAACATTTTAAAGATAAATTTATTTCTAATAAGTTTCTATCCGGTCTTTGATTAGCATCAAAATTGCATTCGTCTACGCTTACAATTAGAAATAAACGTAACTTAACATTTTTATAATAAATAATCATATTGCATAATCTTAAATAAATTCAGCGCTTAAAATAATCTAAAGAAAGTACATCGTTACGATTCACTTATTATAAATAGATAGAAAAAAGACAGAAGCAAATTGTATTCATTTTTGACCTTGCAACAATACAATACAAAATAAGTCTTGTTACAAGACAGATGTAAGTATAAAATATCAAAGCCTTATTGAAAAGACAGGAAATCACATTCCAACACTTATGCACATTAACGATCCCTTAGTGAAATTTTTCTCATATACAGACTCGTTTCATTCGAAGAGATTGTTCAGCAGAAATAAATTTTTGTATTTCGATGATATAACAATTTTACAGATATCTAAGAAATTTTCAAAACGCTCATACCTTTCTTACTACAATAATCCTATTCTTTAATCACAAAGCTGCATTACCAAAAATATATGAGTCTTGTGACAAACTGTTATATACAATAAAAACTAATCGAGGATTGATTATCCTTGTTTCAAATAAAATAGAATAAAAGTAGAAAAATAAAATACTGAAGAGTGTTGTAAACTTTTTAAAGCACTATGCTTTAAGTAGGTATTTACTATTTTTTGTTTTTGTTTAAGTGAATAAAAAGTTGTATTAAATATTTTGGCAATCAACGTTAAATGCAAATTTACAGCTCGTGTCAACCGCATCTCTTTAATTTTCTAGCTCTGTTCACTAAAAGAGTAATCAATTAATCCTAAGCTTACTTTCTGTCACAAGAAAGTCGCATCTTAATTAATAAGTGCCATTTTAGAGATTGTTTCCTCAGGTACTCGGTTAATTCTCTGTGAATATTAAAAAAAAAAAACTATTTAGTTCCTTAGTCAATTGTTTCAATAATAATTTAATCGATAAATTTATTTAGAATTAAAAGCTTAAATATATATTTAAATATGTATCATTTAATTATACCTGCATCTTCCTGTCGCTTTATTTCCGTAAGGATAAAATCCCGCAGTTTTTCATAAGCCTTTTCCACTTTCACGTTTACGATTACTAAATGAAAATTCCCGGGTTGTTCACCTGTTATAAACGAAAATAGTATCTCAAATTGTTTCCGTATGTTTTAGATAGTACCATTAATTAATTTACTTAACTGAAGAACTGGAGAGCCATTAAAACCAGGACTTGGAAAGTGTAAAGATAGGATTAAGGTCATCGATTTTTTACTCGGAAAATAATCCAGTAACGTGGATATTAACACTTGTTATTGCAGTAACGTAAGAAGTAAAATCGCAATATCAAAAAAAATAACAGAGCAATATCAGAAAAAATAACAGTGAAATATCGTAAGAAATAAGCACACAGGAGTCATGATTTTAAAATGAAAAATATCAAACGCTCCGAGAGATGGTTTAAAATTTTTAATTAAAAAAAGCATCTAAAATTTTTCGGTCGTAGGTTTTGAGAGAAGTACAGGTTCAAAACTTAAGGAAAAATTATAAAGGTATAATGAATGAATCTGAAGGTGAAATAAAGTTGTTTGAAAGCATTCTTTCTTACCATATTCTATTTCCTCCTTAGCTGCAGTTAATCTGAGGCGAAGAGATTCTTCAGTTTCAGTATTCCGTTCTCGTAATCGACGCTCCAATTCCGAGATGGATGGAGGTTTAACAAATACGAATAACGGATCCAGAGAACATTGTTTAATTTGTTTGACGCCCTGCGTATCGATATCCAATACGCATACTTTTCCAGCGCGTTGCACATCTTCAACGGCTCGTTTACTGCAATAAGATTACAATGTTAATTATGTGAGAAAAATTCAACAACTGGAAAGAATAAATTTTTTTGACATTATAATTACCTGGTTCCATAAATGTTTCCGCTATACTTCGCAGTTTCAAGAAATTCCCCTTGATCGATTTGATTCTGCATGTCTTCTTTGTTGGTGAAATAGTATTCCTTGCCATTTTGTTCATTTTCTCGAGGCTTTCTCGTAGTATGGCTAATCGAAAATCCAAACATGTCAGGGAATTCTTCAAAGAGTCTTTTTATCAAAGTACTTTTGCCAGTACCTGACGGACCGCACAGAACTAATGGCCTAAAACCTTTTTGAACCATATTGAAAGCACCTGCAAAATTATCATTTTGTTTACATCAAGTTCTGTGCAATTATCAGAGTAAAGAATGATGCTCATGAATTATTCAGTTTACTGATGTTAACAGCAATCAACCTCACAGTTTTTTTTCCATATGTCAACATAATTTTCAGTTAAAAATACTTTTTAAACGAAATTTTCATAAAGGATTAAAATTATGATTGCTACAGATTTTAGGGGAAAAGCAACAAGACAAAACTTTTTCTGCAAATAGGGAGAAACGAAGAACTGCGTTACATTTTTTTTTTTTTATTAGTAGAGTCGTGCAATACTGACATTACCATTATTTTTCTTTTACACATACACTGTACTTTCATTCAATCTAACTATGAAAAAATTCTTGACATGTTTTAAATATGAGATTTTAACTATCTAGTCCTTCACACTAAATAAATGAAATTTAAAGCTCCGTTCAAGAAATTATTTTTAAATCATAAACATTTTTGTTATTGTTTTCTACGAACGTATCTACTTTTATTGCACAACTCTAAGGTTGATTGTTACTCTATTTTCATTATTGAAAGAAGTCATGCGCTTTCCTGACTTGCAAATAAAATCACAAATAAACACTTCCATACTTATCGTGATTTTTCTAAACCTCATAGCAAACATCCTTTAAAAGATTCTTCGTTAATATTGTGAAAATTCTTCTAAAACCCAGATACAACTGGTCATCAGATAAAACTAAAAATTAAAGGAGCCGCAAATAATTATCCAAGTTGATGCTTTTAACGTAAATTTCAGAAAATAATAGACCAAGAAAACTGCTCACTTGAATATGTCGTTCTTCAGTAAGTTTGAAGTGAGCAAAATATCTTGTAATCTAAATTGAATTTTTTTTCCTCTGAAAACGATTATTTTTAACAGATTCAAATCTATTCAAATGATTATGAATAAAAAAAAACTTTTAAATGTAATAAATCTAAAATTACTTTGAATTATTAAAACTGATGTAAACTTGAAATTTGAAAGAAATTAGTAATAAAAATAGCAGAGAGCATTCGAGCGATATAATAATTCGCAACTTAACTGTGAAAAGCTTTATTCAATAGAATAGTCTCAATAGTCGAAGCATCACTATAACGTGCCGCAGAACATAAAAGGGAGATCAAGGTCTTCGAAATATTGATTTCTCAACTCGCAAACCTGTCGCAAAACGTGGGCAAACAACACGTACGAAGTCAAGAACAATAAAGTTAACCTCAATCAGAAGATAATTACATTTCCTGTATTTCTTTTCAATTAAATGCCATTTAGTACTTTCGTGAATTAATAGTTTTAGAACATAAATTATATTTTAGTAATAATAATTCATTTTGAAATTTCAGGTGAAATCTATATTTGATGGATTTATTTCGGCGGGTAATGATTTTTTCCGTAGCAGTAGTCGTGTTGTGGTTTGATAAACATTTGGAAGTAAGCTTACCTTTTTATTTGACGAATGATCAGCAATAAATTACAATTTTATTTTAATGTAATTTGTGACCGAAAGTTACAGTTGAAAAAGTAAATAAGCAACAATATCGGAGTAAAATTAAAATGACATGTTTCACTTCAGTTCAGGCTTTTCCGGTGCTACTCAGCGCATGCGCAATTGAACTGAAGAAAAAGAGGTTGTGTCGTATAACCTATGTACGTTTATTTCACGATTTTGTTATAAAACAGCTAAAGTAGATTTTTATATGTTTTTGAAAGCTTATACATATAAATAATTTGTAAAATGGATCTTATTTCTTTAAAGAAGTGCATTCTTGCAAAAAAAATGTTCAAAACGTAAATCAATCAGCTGGTATATTCAGTATAAATTGGACCAATCAGAGTCGTATGAAAAACACGACTGGCGGGCTTTTTGAATATTAACTAAAATATACTGTTATTTATTTTTTGTAGAAATAACTTTTAATTAAAAATTTATTAGAATAATAACACTCATTAAATAACACTCAGTGAATAATAATTTACTTGAAGAGTAAATTAAATAATTTAGAAGCCAAAGTAACGCAGGGATTATTCTCATAATTTCTAATGTAAAAAAATAAGTCAGTTGATTTCTTGTAGTAGCAGATTTATATTTCCTCGGTTCTAAAATTGTGTTTTGTAGACAGGGATGAAAATATTTCTGTAGAAAATAAATCTGTACATACATTATCGTAGTTTTAGAATAATCTGCATACTATCATTTTACAGACTTTTTCACATAAAAGTTATATAGCTTAACAAAGTAATATTTAAATTATATATTATAATACGTGTATAGTAAAATAGTTGTCTCATAATGCTGTACACTTTCCTGAGATGAAAGTCCGTTATTGCATTACAAAAGGCATTTCAGGATCAAGTATTTTTATATCCAATAGAAAATTAATTTTTCTCCCAATTTTTGTTTTACTGGGTGCAAGAGAGATAACAAAATACACAGATACAGACACAAGTTGAATATTTGTAGACAATAACTACAGATTTATTCCTACGTATTGTAAATATAAAATTGTACTATATATGTTATAACATTTTTTTGAGATATAATAATTCAGTGATATTACAGTCGCCCGGAAGCTACGATTATCCAACCCATTGAATTTAAAGCTTAAGATTAACATTTTCTTGACTTGAAAAGTTCATACGTAGGTGTATAAATTACTTTATATCATTGAATATTCAAATTTACCAATTTAATAACGACTTTGAACAACAACCGTATATCGATTTCATACTTTGATGAAATTACGAAATGTTATAAAGACATTTTTAAGCATCAGATGTAACCAATAACAATTAACGAAAGCAACTGCAATTTTGATTTGCGAATACCAAAATCTGAATCTTATTAGAAGTTAAAACTAATGAAAATGTAAGTTTAAATTTGGAATGTTTTAATTTGCAAAAACCTCGTTTCATAATTGCAGTTGCGATTTATAAATAAATATAAACAAATATAATAATTTAAATTGGCATAATAATATAATGAACTTTTTTCACGCTGAGATTTACAAAAATTTCTCTAGCAATTTCCCTCAATGAGAAAAAATCTAGCCAATCATTAATTAGTAATTATTAGAGTAACTATATTAAAGTTTGAAACAGATCTGCATTTCTTTTCAAGCATTCTTCCTCAAAAATGATATTGAAAAACAGAGATAAACGCAGAAAGATTCCAAACAAACTGGTTTCTCTTTTTTCTGCAAAAAAGAAATGCTTGAATCAAAAATCTGATCAACTCAATTCCTGAATTACTCAAAATTCGAACTTGTACACGAATTCTTAAAACAAGACAATATATTTGCACATTCAGAATAGGATAGTTCTATAATTTTTTAAAATCATTTTTTACGTCGTGATTATCTTCAAACTTTTATCTCCTTTGTATAAAAGATTTGCCTTTTTGATTCTAACTTTGAGTATTTGAAAATAATAGTATGTAATCAAATTATAAAAAATAACAGTTCTAGCAATAAAGTCTCGCATTTGATCAGCTTTTAAAAAGTAAAAAATAGTCGAGCAAGATAGAGAATATTGCAGATTGAAACAACGGAATCCAGATTGAGAAGGAAATAAAATCGACCGATTCAAGGCGATAAAACCTAACTTTTCTTTTTCACACACACACACATCGACTCGCGTTCGTTTTATCTTACAATTGCAAATTTATGACCTGCGTCACGTTTGACAAACGCGGTTTAATTGCTGATTACTTCCAAAGCGATTCTTAGGCAATATGCATGTGCGTCTACTATTCAGGCGTATGCATTAATAAAGCACAAATGGAAAATAAAAATAAATATCACAATCTCCTCACCATAATCCTTTGGTGAATCCTTTCTTTGTACATGATAAGGTGTATAATAATTGTAACAATGGCAATGATCACTGCATTTCTTCTGTTTCTCAAGAGGACTATTTCTAATGGAATTCTTGTCAGTGTGCAAAACTCATGCAGTTCTCTAATTTTTCTCATTTAATTAAATATTCTGGCACGTGAGAGAAAATATCCTAAACTTTAACCGCCGTGGAAGGTTTGGCTTGCGTTCGACGCCTCGCGAGGTCAGAAAGTGCTACGGGACCAATATGAGGTTTTCTTGGACTATTCGACATTGCCCTGTAGGTCGCTGCAACTGCAGTCTAAAAGGAAATTAATTTTACATAAAAATCAGAGAAATTACTATTACAAAATTGCATTTTAATGCAGTATACCTTCAATGAATCGCGATCTTTGGTGACGCCGGGTAAGACTTTTGGGGGAAGATGTTGTCTGTTGGCAATCCATGAACATTTCAAAATACAAGCAGCAGTAGGCCTTCGCGTTGGATCGACATGAAGCATTCGTTTTACGAGTTCCTTGGCTTCACTTGAGATATGAGTCCAGACTCCTGACTCGACGTCGATGAAGCCAGCTCCAATGCGATCCAGGATATCGTTTGCACTGTCCCCTGGACTGTTTGGAAAAGGTGTGTAGCCACTCAACATAATATATAACAAGACTCCAAGAGACCAAATATCACAGGCTGCGTCGTATCCTTGACGCTTCAGCACCTCCGGTGCCACAAAATTGGCTGTGTAGCAGGGTGTCATTAATAGGCCATTTTCTGCTCGAAGTTGTTTTGCAAATCCGAGGTCGCAAATACACAAAGTTGAGGGATCGCCTCCTGGCTTAGAGTACAAAATATTGGAAGGCTTCAGATCCCGATGAACGACCTAAAGATAATTAATTGTAATTAAATTTAATCTTGCTTTTTAAACTTTATCTAAAAATAGATTAGATTGAAGTGGAAATATCTATTTAATTACTCCGTTCTCATGAAGGTATTTCACAATGCTGGTGACGACATAAAGAACTTCTGCCGCTTCTCTTTCTGTGAAATTGCATCTTTGCAACAAACGATCGAGAAGTTCTCCGCCTCGAAGAAGCTCCAAAATGAGATAAACTCGCTTTTCGTCTTCATGAAGACCTCGAAGGGAAACAATGTGTGCGTGTCCACCATATCGTAGTAAAATTTCGATTTCCTCGGTGGGATTCCGCTTGCTTTTGTCAATAACCTTAATTGCATATTCACACTTGGTAGTTTTGTGAACAGCGTGATAAACGGTACTAAAACTGCCTTTGCCAATCTCTTGTAGAAAATCGTACTCCTCAAAAACCGGAGTCAGATTGACGTAAGTTGGGAAACTGCTAGCTATACTTTCATTATTCTTGTTAACTGGATATGTGGCGTTATCCTCGAGAAGACAAGGGGCAATAAAACTAAAGCCGCGGAACAATTCGTGTGCATTTGCACTTGCTGGCACTCCTGGGGAATCTGTAAGTAAATCTTTATTTTATTTTGTACAAAATTTTGTTTCCCAAATGTACCTTTATTTTAGAATTGAGGGTCCGGGTGCAATAACTCGCTCGACGCTCGAACAGCCGCATAATTATTGTCCGATCGTCTCACAGAATTCAAATTTTCAAAG
>JBAGKK010517714.1:0-13478 GCA_037177015.1 Euceroptres primus
TTTACTGCCGATTTTTCAGAGATACTGCCTTTATCCATAGAAATAATTTTCAAAACCTGTAGTTACTGCCTTTTAAGATGATGATGCGATAATTAATTTAAACAATATTAACAATTTTTAAAAATTATTTAGGCAGTTCGATAGATCTCGCTTAAACGAATTCAGTGATATAAAAATCTCATTTTTCGATTTTTTACAGTTACTGCCTTTATCCGTAGAACAGCAGAAAAGGGATTAGCATCCTTCGGTTTTATGACAGTCAGGGCCAACCGGCGCGGCAGGACCCAATGCCGATTTTACCTGCACAAGTCAAAATTTTCTTGGTCTCCTGGCGACCATAATATACCACTTTTAGATCACTTAGACTTTTATACACCTGCTGTTTAATATATATACGTGGTATAAATCTGGAATATATTTTCACAAGGGATGTTTAAAACTTAAAAAATGTGTTGCGTCAATGTGATGGTGTCGTTTTTTTATTTGTAAATAAAACGATTTTTGAGTTTTGAATGCTATTTTGCACTACATTTTCAATCCTTAATAGTAAATTGTTTTTAAGCCATGATAATTTCAAGAGTGCCTTGTTCGAAATTACCATCCATTAGTTTTTATTTTTGGCCCTTACTTTAAAAACAGGACAAAAAAAACTTTTCCAAATCACGAATTTTCACTTAAAATTGCACTGAATTTTCAATTGTTAATAATAAATTATTTTTAAGCCATTGTACTTTGAGGAGTGTCTTTCTTGAAATTACCATCTATTAGTTTTTATTTTTTGGGCCTTACTTTAAAAACGGGACAAAAAAAACTTTGACAACTAACGAATTTTCATTTAAAACTGCATCAAAATTCTAATGGTTAATTAACAATTATTCTAAAGGCATGATAATATCAAGGGGGTCTTAGTCGATAATATCATGCATTTATTCTTAAATTAGATGTCTTACTTTAGAAATGGGACAAAAAAAACTTTGCCAAATGACAAATTTTCACTTAAAATTGCAATACATTTTCAATTGATAACAATGAATTATTTTTAAGTAATGGTAATTTCAAGGGTGTCTTGCTCGAAATTACCATGACTTAAAAACAGTTTATTATTAACAATCGAAAATTCAGTGCAATTTTAAGTGAAAATTCGTGGTTTGGTTAAGTTTTTTTATCCCATTTTCAAGATAAGGCCCAAAAAATAAAAACTAATGGATGGTAATTTCGAACAAGACACCCTTGAAATTACCATGGCTTAAAAACAATTTATTATTAACAATTGAAAATTCAGTACAACTTTAAATGAAAATTCGTGGTTTGGTAAAGTTTTTTTTTGTCCCATTTCTAAATTAAGGCCTCTAATTAAAAAATGAATACATGGTATAATCGAGTAAGCCTCCCTTGATATTAACATGCCTTTAGAATAATTTTTAATTAGCAACTAGAGTTTTGGTGCAATTTTAAATGAAAATTCGTTTTTTGAAATTTTTTTTCCCACTTCTAAAGTGGGTATTATCACAAAGTATTATCGAGTAAGGCCCCCTTGATATTGCCATGCCTTTAGAATAATTTTAAATTAACAATTAGAATTTTGGTGCAATTTTAAAGGAAAATTCGTCTATTAAAAAAGTTCCTTTTGAGCCATTTCTAAAGTAAGACTCTTAATTTTTTAAAAATGCATGTTATTATCTAAAGCACAGAGATATTTGTTCTAACTCTAAACGAAAATAGCATTCAAAACTCAAAAATCGTTTTATTTATAAACAAAAAAAAACAATACAATCACATTGACACAACACATTTCTTAAGTTTTAAACATACAACATAACCTCAAGAACTACTTACTACTTTCATGCTGGACGAGATACCAAGTGTCACCTACAGTCGCGTTTATCCACGTCTTACGCCCATCTTGCATTTCTTAATCAGCGCTTTTTAATTATAGTGAAATCTAGTGTTTTTTTGGGAAGAATGAGATTTGGGAACAATAAAATTTGGGCCAATTGAATACCTACCATTTTGGTTGCATGACGATTCTATGAAGTGGGAATTAAGACAAATGGGATTTCGTGCAAGTGAATTTTAGGTTATGTGGTTATTCGAAAATGTAAAAATTATGTAAAATGATAATTCGGATAATTAAAAAGTATTAAATGAAAATAAGGATAAACAAATATTATGTCGAGCAGAATTTCGGAAATGTGGAAATTATGCCAATAAATAATTCGGTATAATAAAAATCACGGTAAATGGTGGTTAGTACAAACAAAGGTTACGTGAGTTGACAATTCGGCTTAATAAAAATTATGACAAATGGCTGTTCAATAAGCTGATTTTCGATTACATAAAACTTAGGTTAAATAGAATTTGGGGAATATTCATCCGCCTCCTCCTGGTTCATAGTGAATCCCCTATTTCCCCGATTTTTTGCTTTTTTCCCCATAATCCTGTAGACTGTTTCAAAATCTCATCGTGTTTTTAGAATTTTCAAAAATCTGCAAGACTTCTAAAATCTTCTAGATTTCTCTATTCTCTTGTTTCTCAAAGCCTGAGTATTGTAAGTTGGATATTTTCAGAAAATAACAGGATCAATTCAGAATCAATTAAATTCTTTGAGTTTGAAATTGATACAATTTTGTAATTCTATCTGCTTCTGATGCCAATTGAAATTTTGAGATTATGATGGATGGCTATGAAGAGTTGGTGGTTAATGCAAGATGCAGAGTGAGTCTATATATTCATCTCTCAGTATGTCCCGAGAAATTTCTAATAACCGTAGCTACCTTGAGCCCTGAACGAGTTTAAAAGCTTCTACGGCTATAAAGAAGATAGGGAGAGTGTGGTAGTCAGACAGGTAATGTATCCAGTTAAAAGTTTTCGCAGGTTCACTAAAGGGGGCAGAAAACTTTGGAGAGAGCACAACCCACGGACGTGGTAAGAGCCAAAGCAGACGTGGAGATTGTGCATTTGCTATTCATGGGACCCAATATTTCGGCTACTTGGCATAAACTTGGCAGTTTTCATAAAAACTCCTCAAATTAAATTATGCTTGCCTTTTTTCTTTTGTATCTTTTTTACTATTTTTTAAAAGACTGACTTCGATTCTCAATTCGGAAAGCCTTTACATTTTTGTAATAATTATTGAATAATTGAATATTGATAATTGAACTTTTTCTTCTTTTATTTCTACCACCATTTAATTAAGCTTCAATAATACCGCCGACGAATTAACGAATGCAGGTTGAAACTCTAGCCAGAAGGAACTGATATTGCTGATATTCGTGGCCGACGTAACTATCGATTCGTTCGATTATGAGGTCCGATTGGATTTCCGGATTAACGTTAACGCCGCGCTCGCTTTCGAGTACAGTATCTCTCCATACAACTGCGTCGTTTCTTGTAATAATGCTGTTCTGTGGTGCCATCTCATTTGTTTGATCATTGTTTTACACGAGAATTGTCTGCTTTATCGAAAATAGAAACTATATTTTGTTTTAACTGCAATCAACGTTATAATTGATGGGGTGACAGAGCAAAAGGAGTCAAGGGACATTTTTACGAAAATTGGTTTATTTGCTGAAAGAAATCTAATAAATTGAAATACAGATTCCAATTTCGTTTTCTCAACATAGGGTAAACGCACCGGTGGACGGACAACGATTCTATGTTCGGACGCCACTTTTGGAAATTCATAAATAAAAAAGTATTACATTTTGCGATCTGTCAAAAAAAGGTTAGAAAATAAATGCCAATCTATTTCATGTGACTGAACTTTTATAACATTATAAAAATTTTATTAAGAGAAAATAAATATTCGGCCGACCACTGATACGTGTCCCGAGACCAGTGCACTCACCCTATTTATTTTTCAAGTTGACTTTTTAACGAAACTTTTTTTGTTTCTGTTAACTATGAAAATTTTGGTAAAGTTATTTTACGTTTTTTAAAAATTAAAAGTGCGCTTTTTAATTTTTTGGATCATTTTATCCTTGGATCCTTTTTGCCCTGACACCCTTGAATTTTTCTCAGTATTTCCAATTTCGTAAAAAAATTTTATATCTATCAGAGAATATAATACTACTGAAAAGTCTTTCCTCGACTATCAAATAAATTTTCGTACATCTTTTAAAAATATCTATTTCCTTAAAACAGATTCACAAGGTCCCTGTTAAATTCATAATAAACAAACTACTAACTTCGAAAATATGTCAGCTAATCATAAAAAATTTTTGAAAAATTATTACCAAGCTTGTAAATTTGAGTATCTCTAAATTGAACACAAAGTGAAACGTTTGATTGATACAAGGTAATTTTTTTCAGCTAGTTCAAGTTTTGAGAATGGTAGAGGATAACAGGTATTTTTGTAGTAAATTGTTCAAGAGCAAACACACCATTTTTAATGGACTATGCTTGTCGATATTTCCCTCGTCAATCACAAACGATGTAGTGGATGTCGCGAATGGCGTTTGGTGGTCGACAGTGGTGGCTAGGCGGTTTCGGGGGAAGAGATCATGGGTAGGATGGCGGCACAAGAGACAAGGGACAGCGTAACTAGAATTAACAGTCTTGATTTTTCAAGCATCGATTTTGCTGTTGACATGATTGTACCCTGTCGTTAACCCTTTGCGGTATGATGAGAACGCTCATCATCTCACCTTTAATTTGGTAGTTTTTCCTGTATAACTTTATTATTCTGACCCTAAAAATTTACAAAAATATTATTATATTTCTCCCGTAAATTTATCAGCTTATATGATGGTCGTTAAAATAAAAATGTTTAACAGTTTTGTAGAAAATAATTCAAAACTTTCCAAAATGGTTCGTTTAAATTTTGAAAAATTTCCTGTTATTTTTGCTGAAAATATTGGTCGTCAAAAATAATTTAACTTAAAACTCAAAAATTTTTAAAAAGCCAAAATCTTTTTAATTAAATAATAATTTTTAAAAATTTTATATAATAAAATTAATTTAAAAATATGATTAAACTTAAATTTATTATTTTAAATTAAAATTTTACAAATTAATATTAATAAATTAATTTATATTAATAATCTATATTAATTTAATTATAAATTATTTATTTGTCAAAGTTATGTAAGATTTACAGAAAATATCAGTAAAACCAACAGGTATAAGGTGCTGTCACCATTTTTTTCGTATTCAGCTAAAATTCTGTACATGGTTGATCTAGCAGAATTTTTACTCCATGTAAAATATAGAGGCAAAAAATGTGCCTGAAAGGGTTGAAGCTCTGATCATCCGGAAACTGTCAAATAACGTGAAAATCAAAGAAACTTAGTAATTATGTTAAAATCGATCCCAGCACAATTTTCCAAATCGTGTTGAATCGTAATCCAACGAAACTTTTAAATTTATTCAGTAGCACAAACTGCAAAGTGCTAATAATGCTGTGATAATTGTATTGCTATTTTATTCATTCAAAGTTTTTAAAAACTGGTAAAATAGTAACATTTTTTACTATTCTATTTTGTAGTATTAGGAAAATTTTTTGAGTAACTTCTCTCTGTACATTTCTTTTTATCAAAGGCATGAACATGAAACATTTTACACGATAAAAGCATGTATTCATCTCCCTTTTTTTCGCAAAAGTGCTGGATTTACACATCCATCTTTTCAGTAGAGCAGCCACTTTCTAAAAGCATCCTAAATTTTAGCAACGATATAATATTTTGCGCTTGTGTGTGTTTTTTTAGTGACACTTTTATAAAGCAACTGTGTGTCTGTACACCTGGGCACAGTTATTATCTTACACATACTCTCTACCATTCTTCTGTTCTCCTATGTCTCTTTTCCGCTCGCTTGCTCAGGACCGAGAGAAACAGCATACAATGAAAAACGCATTCGGGTTCTGTGCTCGACACCTCTGGCAAAGAAAACAGATAAAGCATGTCTGGAACACTCAGGAACAATCAATTCAATGTTCTACTGTTTTTTAAAATAACTGAAATGAATACAAAAACTCATAAAATATCTTTTGATTCATATCACTTCGATTCTATGTACTCCCGATAGGAAGTCGTATTCACCAAATAAAACATTCTATAGTATTGGATGGAATCTTTTGTTTTGGAACATTACGGATATGTGAAATAATTTTTCTGAAATAAAATTCTCAGTTATTGTGATGGTTTTGATATTGTACTAAAATTATAATGAATAATTTTCATTTTCTATACTGTATTTAACATTTTATTCTTCTTACTCTTTTTTACAGAATTATTTAATCATTACATATATTATATTATTATATTATATTAAATTATATTATATTATATTATATCATATTATATTATATTATATTATATTATACAGTACCGGCCAGGAATATGAGGACATGTGTTTTTTGTGAGATGCATAAGTTCTCATAATTTTTTATAATCTACAAGATAAAATTTTTTCTACAAAATAATACGAAAGCTATCAAAATTCTGCGTAAAATAATCCCAAGGTAAAGTGATTTTGTTCATTCTGTAAGAAACTAATGAAAAAATAGTGAATTTTTCGACTTTTACGAAAACTTACAAGAACTTACGAAAAAGTTAACATTTTTTAATGTCCCTAAGCTCATTTTAAAAATAAAATCTCCATAGAATTTCATGAATATATGAAGAGAACTCTCTAATTTTTCTCTTAATTTTGCCAAAGACTGAATTTGGAACAAAAAAGTTGTAAAGTTTCAAATAAAGCGAAAATTCTGAGAAATTAATTTGGTAAAATATAGAAATTAATTTTCCTATGTATTCTAAAAAAAATTTATTTAAATGTAATTTAGACTGATTTTAAATATTTTTCTATAAATAATTATACGTTATTGAAATTTTACAACTTTTTTGTGCCAACTTCAGTCTTTGGCGAAATCGGGGGAAAGGATTGGAGGGTTCTCTTCATACATTCATGAAATTCTTTGGACACTTAACTTTAAAATGAGCCTAATGAGCCCTGTTATTTATTTTTTAAGTTATTGCAATTTTTAGGGCAAATCGAAAAATCCACTATTTTTGCATTAGTTTCTTACAGAATAAACAAAATCACTTCACCTTGGGCTTATTTTACGTAAAATTTTGATAGCTTTCGTATTATTTTGTGAGAAAAATTTTATTTCGTAGATTATAAAAGTTATGAGAACTTATGCATCTCACAAGAAATAGGTGTCCGGTACTATATTATATTATATTAAAATACATAAATTAGATGCAGTGCATTTTTTATCAGCACTGACTCTTCACATATTCATTATATGATCCAAACATCCAGCTTTTCGTAAATCAAGTATCATGTCCACTAAAATCTTAGTAAATTCATCTCCACCGACTACATCGAATATCTGACAAAGTTCTTCTGAAGGTATTTTTAACACTTCGGAGCTATCGTTTCCAAAATATCCTAGCATTACAGGCAAAAATAAAGAAACAATAAAATAACCAAAAAATGCTTGGGATTTGTAGTCTTCCAAGAAAGCTTCCTTCGAAAACCTTTCGAGATTCACTAATCCAGCTTCTTTTAGACCTTGTAATAAGGCTTCATAATAAAGGTCAAAAATTTCGTTAAACTTGTCTGTTCTATGACTTCTGGTTCCACTCAAATACAGAAAAAGGGAAAGATCTTTACATGGAGAACCATAATTTATCATGCCAAAATCTATCAGTTTCGTCTGAATACTACCATTGGTTTCTTTGAAAAAAACGTTATTACTCGTGAAATCTCCATGACATAAAGTTGCCAAAGGTTCGACTGGCTTACTCAATTCAACTGTAGCATATGAAAATGCATTGAGTAAAAATTCTTCTAATTTTTCGCAGAAGGGTTCATCGTAGTTTTGTTTTCGAAGATATTTCATTACCCTTGGAACTGTAGCTCTAGCTTTAGAAACTACAGGATTATCTTTTGAGGGTGGGTACCTAACAGACTGGATATTTTTCACTATTATAAAAAATTCTTCAGGGTGTTTGTCCTTGAAAACGTAGGAGTTTGTATGAAATTTGGCTATTTCACGTATGGCTGCAAACATATATTCGATGTCCAAATTGGTCTTCTCTGAATTCAAGTGATAACCTTGATTATTGATATTTTCTACCACGATGATGGAATCGTAAGGTGGTTTTTCAAGTGTGTAAAATAATCTAGGATAATCCTGGTAGAATTTTGCATATTTTGTGTAGAAGAGAATCTCGTTGTGAAATGTTGCGTCAAGATTAAACAAATCACGACCTTTTGTTCCTAATGGAGGACGTTTTACAACCAAGTCTATCTAAAACATTTATTAAGATTATAAAATTCATAATCAAAATTTAAGTAATATGTAGTGGTCGAATTGTGTTTATAATTTATTTTTTGTTAAATTACTTTTGTAGGTAAAACTGACAGAATAGTAAAGCCATTATTATCATGGATAAAAAGTTATTGAACTATTTCAAGAAAAAATTCTTTATGCAATAATTCAATATATTTACAGTTTTTTCCGTTTTACGTTTTCAACTTTCAACATAAAAATCGCAACACTAAAGTTTATAAATTTAATTGCATAATTTTAAAGAGCTTAACTTTTTAAACATTAGCGTTTGACTAACCTCATCTTCATCTTTTCCTTCACCGTCATTAAATTTTAAGTCCAGAAAAATTACTCTAGCCATAAAAAGTGAATCCGTTGGCGTGGAAGTTTCATACTTTACTTTGCATTTAGATTTATTTAAAGAAGTCTTTAGCTCTGGGATCAATTTATCTTCCAGCCAGGTTATCGTGCTTGGTTCAAGGTCACACATACCTGATGATTGAAAATAAAATTAAAGCACTTAAGGACCAGTAGTTAAGACTCGTTGTTATTTACTCGCTTTTATTTCATCCTAAAAACACTGCCGACGTGTACATTTTGCGAGCAATGCCTCTTTCTTTTGTGTTATCAGCGTCCCCTCCACATCTTAATTTACCCAAGTCAAGTCAGTTGACCTTTAAACCTTTCCGATGATAGCTTTTTTAATAAGTGAAGTAAATGAAATTTTGCAAAGAAATATTTAACGCAGAATTTAACTACTTTTCAAATCTCTTTTGAATCAGAGTAGATAACTTATCTACTAATCAGCATCTTTTCTTGTGGAGATATTAAAATAAATAAACAATAGACATATAGATAGACAATTTAATGCAGGTTGTTTATTAAATATAATCTTTTGAAATACATTGAAGACTATTTCTTAATGAAAATTACACTGATTCTTTATACATTTATGATATGATCCAAGCAGCCAACTTCTTTTAAATCCAGTAACATGTCCACCAAAATCTTCGAGACTTCATCTCCACCAATAGTATCATGAACTTGACACTTTTCTTGGAGTGACATATTTGCTAAATGTCCCATATTATTACCAAAATATCCCAACAATGCAGGAAGAAAGAAACAAGCAATAACGTATCCGTACAGAGCATGACGTTTATAATCCTCCAGCAGTCGATCTTTCGAAAATTTCTCAAGATTTGAAGCGCCAGCCTCTTTCAGGTACTGCAATAGAGCATCACAGTAAATACCAAAAATTTCAGGGAATTTTTCTTTCCTGTGCGCTCTAGTTCCACTGAGCAACAGAAAAACAGAAAAATCCACAAATGGCGAACAATAAGTAATCATAGAAAAGTCTATCAGTTTTACTTTAATATTTTCATCATCTTCTTTATAGAGAATATTATTTATTGTAAAATCGCCGTGACACAAAGTTGCCAAAGGTTCAATTGGTTCACTCATGCCAAGTATAACATTCAAATGCGAATCGCTTAAAAATCTTTCAATTTTATCACAAAAAACTTGTTCGTATTTCTCTTTTCGTAAATACCGAAGTATTCTCGGTACTTTACTGCTAATAACAACACACATATTATTTGTGGTTGTATGTCTATGATTTTGGATATCTTTGACAATTTCAGAAAACTCTATAGGATTATTTTGTTTGACAATATAACCAGTCGCATGAAATCGAGCAAGTTCTCGTAAAGCTGCTGAAATATATTTAATATTCAGATTGACCTTATCTGAACTTAAATGATAACCATCCTTATTAAGATTTTCAGTTACAATCGTGGAATCAAACGGTGGTTTTTCAAATGCATATAACAATCGTGGACAGTTCTTGTAATTTTTGGTATACTTAGTGTAAAAAAGAATTTCGTTGTGAAATAATGCTTTGAAATTAATCCATTCGTGTAAGTATTTCTTACATGAGGGACGCTTTATGACCATGTTAATCTGAAGCAAAAAGCATGTCATTAAAATATTTAAAGTGCAATTGTTGAAATTGATATATAAAATTTATCTTTAAAATTTCTCAACTTTTGACTAACCTCACTTTCATCTTTTCCTTGAAGCTCAGAAAAGTGCAGATCCACAAAGAAGAGTGTGGACATAAATTGTGAATTCTTCGGTAAAGAAATTTTGTATTTCACTGCACACTCAGATTTATTTAACAGGATCTTTAGTTTTGGAAATAATTCTTCTTCTAACCATGTTTTCAAGGTTTGATTTAGCGCGCACATAGTGAATGATTAAAATATAGAAGCAAGTGATTGATTTTCTTCTTTCATTGGTGATGAAGTCTAAACCCCTTCTACTACAATAAAATGCTTGACATAATTGAAAGTTAAAGTTCAGTGGAATTAACAGCTACTAACGAAGAGTAGTGGAAAGATAAATGTTTATCAAGAACTATTTTTGGCTTAATGCTGTTCTCAATTCTAAAAGCAATCATTTAGTATTTTTTTGAAGTTCATTCGGTACTGAAAAAGGTCAGATCAGAGTTCTCAATCATTTTAATGATAATTAAATGAAATTGATTTCATAGCTATAAAATGTAAAGATTTTAAATTGCAGTAAACATACTTCTATATTTGCTTGTATATTTATCGGTTTAAAGGCCTTTCTGGTCATTGACTCGATAAGTTTTAAATTCTATTATCAGTGAAGATAAAGCGTTAATGACGTCTTACAGGTTGCATAACTCTTCTTAATATTTGATTAAGCAAAATGAATATTCAATAATGCAATTTAAAACTGAAGCAAACTGATTATTCATTTTACTTTATTATTATTTACTAAATTAATAATTTAATTAAAAGTAACTATCGTCTCTTGCGGATAATATGTAATGCATAATCTTTATGCATAATACATAATTTTAATAATCTTTTGGTAATTTTCATTAACCATGAATCCGACTGATCTGGATTTAATTTTGAGTATAATCAACATGGCTATGCTCGGTTCGATTCTATCAATACACAAACCAACACCCATCACTAATTAATTGTTTCAAATACCGCACGCGTTACTGCAAACAAGGCACTATTAAAGTTCCTCTATCCGCAGAGTATATTAATTAATAATCATCGGAAATCCATGGTGGCTGCACTTACTAAGGACGCTGGATTGCGAAGCGAGATCAGTTTACGCAGATTTACCAAGCACTGTTTCCATATTTCATGATGAGCTCTGCCTGTCAGGCAAGTGCAATTAATGATTAGAACATAATTACTTGATGCCATCGAGAATGCATAATTAATATTATCGAGAATACAGGTTCAACGCTATCGAAAATTAGGGATCCGTGAAGCGACCTGGAATTACGTATAGTGTGAGAGACAGTGTACGGCTTATAGAATCATTTTCACTCTGGGAGGGTCGATATAGTGTAACTTTTAACCGCATAATTTTCATCTGAATTTGACTTAACTGACCAATCGACTTGTGCAGCTTTAAAGCGAATACACGTGAAAATGATGTGGCTTAAAGTTACATGCTCCACTCTCTGATCGAAACGTAATTGTCGACCATAGTTTCGGAAAATAGGGTTCCACCAGAGCCTGTTTGCAGGAATATGGCTACCTACATGGTAAAATAAAAGCCAATTTAATATGGTAAAATAAATTTACCTGAAAATTTTAAAAATTAGAATGTATTCATTTGATATTGAACATTAAAATTCATTTTAAAAGTATAGGGTTCTGAAATAATGGGTCTTTCATTTCAATAACACTTTTCGACATAAAAATACTCCAATTATAACTATAATTTTTAAGTTTCACAGTAAATCCCAAAGGATATTTTTTATCTCGAAATTAGATAGAAACTCCGCAGTCCAATTTCTAGCCATTTTCGGATAATACATAATTATGCTTAGGGGTTTTCTGTGTTATTTTAAACTGACAAATTAAACATTTTTCAACGTATCTTTCTTGACAATGAAAATAATATACAAAAGTTTTGTCCTTCTAAACATCCGGAAATCTACCTGTTTATCCCTATGAAATAAAAATTAAAAAATCCTTTCAAAGTATTAAATTTCGAGATAATACTTTTTCCAGTGGAAAATAGTTGCATTCGATGAGACAAATGAACAAAAAATTTTAAACTCCTAATTATTCAGGAAACTTTCCCGTTTCTACCCCCTATAATACGGGGGCAGGGTTCCGGTTATAAGAGATTTTTTGATACTTTTTGTTAAAAAATACGATCATTTTCTGTTGGAAAAATTTTTCTTTTGGAATTTGTTGTTTTTTAAGAATTTTTTAAAGAGTTTTATTATTATACCATACGAATTCTGTGTAGATACGAGGGAAATTTCATTTTAATCCAATCAATGGAAGATGATTATTCTACAATCTACATGTTAGATAAAAAATTAGCCTCTATTAGAAAGATGTTTCAGTTGATAAAAAGTAATTCGAAGATTAATTTTCGATTAAACAATTCGGGAAATTCTTATCACAATCATCTTTTATCTAGCAGTTTTAAATGTTCTCTAGATAAAGAGCCTTATAATGAACATTTACAATTGTTCAAGTGTGTTAATACGATGATTAAATTACAATGGGGACAATGGCGTGGCAGCACAAAAAGGATTCACGTCTTCTAACTTTGTGCTTCTTTGTTCTGTTTGAAACTAGTAAAGTGCTCGTAAAAGTGTGCGTGTTGGTTAATGGTAACGTGTTATTACTCGATTACCAGGTCGGAGTGGATGGGCTTATGATTAATGATCGTCGTCAACGTACCATCATTACTGGTTAGCCGTGAAACCGCAACCGATCGATTGGCTTACATTACAAGACTTCTGACTTACGATATTGAAGGTCATAAACACTGGGATTCATATCTCAACCCTAAACTACAATTCATCATCCGCTTCTCTATTATATTTTTAAAGAATCGTGATTTTGAAAATAATATTCTTCAGGAATTATGCGTTAGGAAACTGGCAATATTTTTAATTGAAAAAAGTAAAATTTCAAGCTAACTTTTTAGTATATTTAACTCCTTACAAAACCCCTTACCTAACTAACCTATAACTAAATCTAACTAACCTAGCTTTTTATTATTATTATTATTTATCAGCATTTGGAACTCGAAAGTTGATTGCCTCATCTACCCGAGACCGCCACGCGTCTCTATCCTGTGCATCATCCATCCACTCATTATAATCATATCCTAG
>JBAGKK010517725.1:0-13477 GCA_037177015.1 Euceroptres primus
CGTCGACATTTGACAAAAACGGGGGGGTCAAATTTTACACAAATCTAATACCTTCTCATATGATGAGAATGTAAAAACTTATGTAAAATTACTACGTCGAACATGGGACATGAAGATACTCATAATTAACGTGTTAATTTTATTTAAAAAGTTGTAAAAATACTAGCTTTAACGTTGTGAATTTCACATTATTTTGTACATTTTAAAACTTTTGTAGTAAAATTACAACGATGCACGTGTTAAATTTACACCGATGCACGGTTGAAATTCACCACGTTAATCATGGGTATCTTTATGTCCACTGTTCTACAATCTACATGGTAATATTACACTTTCAGTTGAAAATTCACTCAAATAGTGTAAAATTCCAGCGTTAAACGCTGCAAGTTCACAATAAAATCTTAAAATTCTCACATGAATCATAGTAAAACGTTTTCAACTCGACTGGTAATTTTACATAAGATTGACTGAAGACCCGGGAGTAGTGGCAACTCAAAGCCTATTGAGATTTCACTTAACTTAAGTTGCCATTGCAGTCAAGTCTTTAATTACCCATCAGGTAAATTTGCCAAGAGATGAACCAACCAACCCACTCGAAGGGGAACCTACTCTAGTGCAATTTTGATCTCTTCTTCTTGGAGAATTTATGAACTGCAAATGCCAGCAGTAATAAAATACCAAGTTTTACTCATCCCTGGAGGCTCATATTTCAGAGAAGTACTTGAGTAGTCCTTGAGAGCGTCTGAAGAGGAGTCATCATCGCGTTCATAAATGAGACACACTCACCGATCGTCGTAGACGAATCCTGCGTAGAGGGTGTTGAAGTACAGGGCCGTCGCTACGAGAGCGCAGGCTACTGCTAGGATATCCATATCACATCGCGGTGGTGGAGGCAACCCTCTCCTAACTTGTTGCACAACCTTCGCGGATCTTACGGGCTTCCCCGTTCGGTTACCGACCGGAGTGTCAGCCCAACGACACCAAAATGGTTCCACAATCTTGGATATTACCAATTTCTAACACGAACAAAAATCACCAGATTTCGCTATTAGAACTGCTTTTGCTTCGCTTTTCTTTAGTTATTCTTAGGGATTCTTTAACAGGTTCAGTTTGAACACGTTTATAACTTATGCACTATTGGTACCTGAACTGATTTTTCTTAGATGTTGCTTTCGTATTCTTTCGGATCTTGGGTCTTTATTGACGTTTGATACCTTCAGCTTTGGTTATCCTTATATGTGCAATATCGGTAGCAGAACTAGCAGCTTTGATGGTGTTTGTGTATTCTTTGGGATCTTGATTGAATTCTGAGACCTTTAGTATCCTTTTTTGTATGCACAATTTAGCAGAACTGATTGTGATAAGATATTAGACTCTTCTTCGAGATTTTGGACTGACTTAATTTGGTTTTTCCTTACTGATTCTGGGTAACCATGCTTTAGTTTTGTTTATTGATGTTGAACAGGTTTACTTTAGGGTATCCTTATTCCCGAATCATAGGTCTGGTTACGATCTTTGCTGTTCTTACTGCAAGTTTAGCAGGAGACTTCAAATCCAGGTATTCTTCTAACATCTGTTTAGTTGTTCTCTAAATATTTGTTGTTCCTGATATTGGTTAAATCATTCAAGGAAGGTTTCACCTTTAAAGTTCCAATCCTCTCGTAAATATCGGAAAAGTAATTTAAAGTTTAAGTTCTCGAGTATTTCGTTCCTTAATCGGTTTCTATAGATTTGCAAAGCTTTCTGTAACTGTTTTCTTTAGAAATGCTTCCTTGGTTTCCGCAACCGGTCCAACAGTAAGTAGTATTCTTTTCAGCTGTGAGAAACGTCAATCCTCTTTTGATGATTTTTCTTACTTTTTCTTGATTGGATTTACGCTTTTCTTGTACTACGGTTTTCCCTTGTACTACGGTTGTCTTTTGTGCAACGGTTGTCCCTTGCTCTACGGCTGTCTCTTGTACTACGGTTGCCCCTTACTCTACGGTTGTTTCTTGTACTACAAATGTCCCTTGAACTACGGTTGTCCCTTACTCTACGGTTTTCCCTTACTCTACGGTTGTCCCTTGCACTACGGTTGTCCCTTGAAACTTGTTCTTCTAGCACAATCTACTTGTAAAAAATTGCAGAACTGATGTTGCTTCATTAGTTTCCTAATGAAAATAATCTTGAATTACCTGAATCAATTGTTTTCATTAAACTTTTGTGTAGATATGGAATTATTTCTTTATTGAGACCTTAGTGCATTTGTTCTTGCTGCATCTCTAGCTTTTGGAGAGAGCTGTTGCCTCGAATAGATACCTACTACAATTTAAGTTATTAAATCTCTTATAGTTTCCGAGAATGTTTCATTAATGTTTGCTCTGTTCTTTATTATTGTAGTCCTTTATGATTTGTTTTTTCCTTATGATTGTTGTTACTTTTATCTTCCTCAGTTTTCTTAACTTCTTTTATTGTCCTTATCGAACCTTTTCCTACCTTTAACAAAAGTACCCTCTCTGTTATAACAAATTCAACACATCTCTCAAACTTTTCTACAATTTCTTAAATCTGCTAAACCTTTTACTCGTTCCCAGCTTCCCCAAAATCTTCTCAACTTTTCTTACTCATAAAAAATTCCACATCCAGTTCCAGCTGTACCCAATCCACTATCATCAACTGCCATCTGCTATCAAACTAGTATCAACAAGTAGAATCTCTTCTCAAATCTTCAGTCCTCTTTCCTAAATCCAGTCTTACTCACTGCACTATTCACTCCCACCTTCCAAAAATATCATCATTATACATCTTCTTATCAGATCTAGTTCCGATCTGGAAGGATAATTTCGGGATTTTTTATCATGCTAAAGGCAACCCTAGGAGAAAATGGAAGAGCCTGAGGGTGTTGGTGGCGGCGCCGATGGCGCGAGAAACGGGAGTCTGGAGTAATGTTGACGCCGGTGGCTGAGCAGACGACAGGCGCAAGGAATGAACCTATCGCAACGCGGTGCATCTTCCGAATGCGTTCGCCAAACTGACGTTCGTCGCCCGAGTGAGAGAGCTTTATACCGGCGAGGCATCGATCGGTCAGGCGCATGCGCTTGCCAGCTCCTGTATTCTCTTCTCGTTACCCCCAAACCCTCCCCAATGGTAAAGTTCCTACTCTGACGAGTCCAGCAGGGTTTCCCGACTCGCGACCACGACTGAGACCACGTCCGCCGTCAGAGCGCTCATTTCGTATAGGAGACATGGGTTACTCTCGATTGGACGCCCCCGATAATTCGGACAAAAAAAATGTCTCTGTCTGCGAGACTCTTAATAAAATAAAAGAACACCGCCAGGCGGGTGGATCTTTCGCGGTTTCTGCTTTGCCGACCACGTCAAATAACGCCTCCGACTAGCGGGTATAAGCGATATTAAAAGGCTGCCTGAAAGCATCCTGTGGTCGAAAATAGGATCATGATGTATAATCCTTAGGGTGCCCATTAGGGTGGTCCAATTTTTTTTTATTTTTCATGCTCTCACCCCCCCCCCTCCGATTTGTTTAAATCCTTAAAAAAAGTGAGGACGTATTTTTTAATTTAAAAACAATTGATATTTAGAGGTTGCTTAAAGCCTATAAAGTTTTAGGTGTACTTCCCATGGGAAAAAATTTTTTTGGAGGACTTTTGGGAAAGCAAAAAAAGGAAAGTGATTTTTTTTTTAAACGACTAAACCGATTTTGATCATTGAAATATGTTATAGTCACCAATAAGACTACTTCCAGAAAAAACTTTGAATTTCTTAAAATAAAAAATAGAGGTAAAAATAATATTTTCAAATTAAAAAAAAATTTTTTAGGTTGTGTTTTAGAGATACATCTCTAATTTTTTTTTTTTTGAGAAAAAGTGTTTAGATCGTCCACTTTAATATACATTTTATCCAAATTTTTCGTAGGTGTAGTTCATGTGTCAAGGGGTAAGGCCACTCCAGAAATTTCAAAAAGTCGAATTTTTTTGGCTCAGCTTGCTTCAAAATCAGCCAGAAAGGAAGAGAAAGAGGAGAATGTCTGTGTAGAAGGCCAATCGTATGGTGCAGGCATCGCAGATTAAAGGTATAATGACATTTTCTACTGTAGAATGTTACTCAACTTTTCAAATGCGTTTTTCTCAAAACTGCATTTTTTAAATCGGGCGAAATGATAGCTGCCACAAATCTTTATTGATTCACTTGACATTTTGAGAGTAACTTTTCAGATACACTATCTAGTGGACTACGTAGGGATTTTGCGATAAGTTATAAATTTTATTTTTTATAAACAATTTTTTATGAAAGTTTTCGGTGAAAAAATGAACTTTTTTTCAAATGTGCATCATTTAAAAAAAAACGGTATTTTCAAATTTCCCTACGTATTCCACTAGTTTTTGACATATATTAATGAAAAATATTTGGTTTTTTGTTCTAGGTTGAAATCTATAGGAGCAATCGTTTCGCCCGTTTCAGGCATAAAAGGTGTCCTGCAGTTTTGGATTTTGAAGCCACCATTTTTAATTAAAAATTTTAAGAAAATATATTTTTATACACCAAAATATTTATTTATTAAAGTACTTTAACTAAATTTTCGTCTATTTTTATTATACTCTTGAAAAAAATGCCCGAATTTAGCCATTTTTCCTAGGACCTGGAGTGGCCTTACCCCTTAAAAGAACAAAATTTTTCGCCGGGTGCCATGCGCGTATACTATTGACTTACAGAGTGTAACATTGGGATGGGCCAAATTTTGTTTTTGTTGAAATTTCATGCTCTCATCCTCCAGTTTATTCGAGTCTCAAAGAAAGTAGACACGTATTTTTTTATTTTGAAATCAATTGATATTTAGGGGTTGCTCAAAGCCTATAAAGTTTTACGTGTATTTCTCATGGGAAAAAAGACGTTTTTGTAAATTTGCGAAATAATCGTTAATATTAGCTTATCTTAAGACATCTGGCACGCATTTCTTGAGAATCAATCTCTGAATACAGATCAATCATTACTTTTTGAATTCAACACCCATAAGCCACTTTTATAGGGTCACAAAAAAACCCATAAGGGCAAAAATGAGATGCCGCGTATTTTTGGCGTTTAATCTTATTTTTTCACAAATTGTTTTTAATACGTAAAATATTACATTTTTAACATATTTTGATGTATTAAAAATTGTTTAAACAATTTATTATTGTTTATAACCATCTTTTCTTAGAATGAAGCTAGAAAATTGCGGATTTTTCTAAATTTTTCAACTTTTCTTCCCTTCTCTAGTTATCAACAAATAATAACCAATAAATATCCACAAAAAGCATTTTTCAAACTATATATTATTGTCTATTATTATATTTTTTTGAGGAATAATCCAGGAACTTGCGGGTTTTTTCTCTAAAATTTTGAACTCTTCTTCGGCTTTTTATTTCTGAACAATCAAATAATTAAACATCCATAAAAATCATTGTTTAAATAATAAGAATATTTAATTCGGAAAAATAATGCAATACTTTTTAAATAATGAATCTTTTTGTATTTATTTATTATTTATTCATAACTAAAAAGCCGAAGAAAAGTTGGAAATCTTAGAAAAAACCGCAAGTTCCGGGATTAATTTTCAAAAAATATAAAGATAATAATGTACATATAGTTTGAAAGATGATTTTTGGTCATGTTTATTGGTTATAATTTGTTGGTTCAAAGGAAGACATTTTAGAAACAATAATTAATTGTATAGACTTTTACTTTTTTAATTTTCAATAATTATTAACTCATTCTAACTAGAAAGTCGAAGAAAAGTTGAAGAATGCAGAAAAAATCGCAATTTTCTAGCTTTATTCTAAGAAAAGATAGTTATAAACAATTATAAATTGTTTAAACAATTTTTGAAACATCAAAATATGTTTAAAAAGTAATATCTTACGTATTAAAAACAATTTGTGAAAAAAATTGAAAAAAATAAAATTAAACGCCAAAAATACGCGATATCTCATTTTTGCACTTATGGGGTTTTTTTGGAACCCTATAAAAGTGGCTTATGGGGGTTGAATTCAAAAAGTAATTATTTATCTGTATTCAGTGATTAATTAGTTATCAAGAAAAGCGTTCTAGGTGCGGTAAGATACTTCTAATTTTAACGATTGTATCGCAAATTTTCAAAAACTTCTTTTTTTCTATGGAAAATACACGTAAAACTTTATGGGCTTTGAGCAACCCCTAAATATCAATTTATTTTAAAATAAAAAATAAAATAAAAAATTAAATAAAAATAAGAAATAAAAATTTTTTGGGATTCGAAAAAATCTGGGGGGTGAGAGCAAGAAAATTCAAATAAAAAATTTTTCAATGCATTTTGGGACTACCCTAGTGCCCATTGGAAAAAAATTCGATTTTTTAAAATGCGAGGACAGATTTTTTATCTTTTTAGTGAAGAGATATTCCCCTATTTTTTCTAGATTTTTGCAAAAAGATTTAGAGGTCGGGACAAATCGTTTTGTCTAGAAATTAATTATTTTAAGTTCAACTTTTTAAATTTTTTAACGCATAATTATAGGCAATAAAAATTATTCCTTTACATGTAATTACTTTAATTTTATCAAACAACCCTTAATTCTACAGAAAGAAAAATTATATTTGAGGTGCATTATTGGCATTAAGATATGAAAATACGTAATTTAATCAGAATTAAAATATCAAAATGACCCCTAAACATTTTTTTTCGTCGAAGAAAGTAGATATGATTTCATTTGTAGTATGAGGAAACTAACCCTGAATGCTGCTAAATCAAAAGAAGTATACTTGATGGCTAAAAAAGAATACTAAATTTTGACAATTCTGAATTATTGCAATTAAATTGTAATATTCACACATATTTCATTACAAATACATAAAAATTGCATTAATTATATTGATTGAATATTGAGCGACCCTAATAAGAATAAAAAAGTCGAAAAAAGTACTCTAAAAATCCGAAATTAAAAAAATTACATAATTAATGAATATCTGAAATGATGGGCAAATATTTTTAAATAAAATTCACATTCTGCTATTTTTAAATATTTTTATTTTTGTAAAATAATTTCCCTGATTTACAGAACAAGTGTATTTGTAAATAAATCTATTTATAACTAATAATAATATTATTATTAAAATTAAACAGTATTATTAATTTTCTTTAAAAAATAGTAGGTGAAGAGAATACTGTGTATCAATCATCTTATAAAATTGAAATAAAAAAAGTAATCATAATTTTCTTTATATCTCTATGCAAATGGAATTCTATCGTTTTACATTTTTAAGCTGTGCAGAGGAATAATTATTAGATCTTTAATCGGTGGAAAAGGGCTTAATTTGTTAAATAAAATTTCGTTAAAGAATCACAATGATTTTATTTGCAGAGTAAATGGTCTGCCTGATCAAAGCCACCGATAACCAACCATTCCATTGTTTGAGTAACTGTGTAATTGAAACCCTCTTGTAAAGGTTCACAATTCTTTATACATTTTCTCTTTGTTTAACCTCGTTCAAAATTCTATTTTGTTTTCCAAATTTTATTGCAACTTTTTAAATAAATCTTATAAATCCATAAATTTCATATCACAAACTTAATTTTATATTTTCATATGTACATTTTAATTTTGATTCAATATTTTGCATAACAATTCGTCTAAATTAATCAATTCTTTTTGTTTTTCTTTGATGATAACTTTTAACATTTCATCTTGATCAATTGAGATTTTTTTTCCTTATTAATAATTAATAGCAGTGATAAGATCACTCTTTCGTTATTATCTTGACCCATCTTCGAAGCACACACTAGCTTCATTTCATCGAAACTACGTCCCTTTTGGCCACTAATTTTCTTCCAGATTTCCCCGGAGAGACTGTTAGGATTATAAACTTCGCTTTAGCTGAGGCTTTGGCAATATATCATTATTATTAAACGAGCATTGGAAAGTATCATACTACATACTTATCATCCTGAGTACCCAGATCATAGGTATTACGCCATGAACCTTAACTTCATCTTTCCTTAGGGACAAAAGCTACTAAGTGGCTTTTATAATTAGAAGATAATATAAGGAAACTGACTTTTTGTCCAGCAGATATTTCTCTCAATTACCCCTGAAACTTTAAAACTGCCTTGACACTTTCCTTCTTACATTTCATCATTTATTTTTTCCCAAATAAAAGGAAAGTAAAATTAATAAAAGAAAATTTCAACTTTTTACGCAGTAGAAGATATTTATGTAGAATAACTTTTGAGAGTAAGAGTTAATTAAAACAATTTTTTCTAATTTATTCAAACAAACCAAAATATTAATCTTACGTAAAAATCAAGCACACCACTGAATTTCACAAACAAAATTTAGCAATAGAAATTAACATCTGAATACTGGCACCAAAAACCATAATATTTTTCTTAGTGAAAAATTAATTGTTAAAATTTTTTTCTACTGAGTTTTTTAAACAAATGAAGATACTGAAATGTTAGGTATCAGAATATTACACAAGAATAAATTACGTTATTTAATTATTTATACGAACAAAATTACAAGTCTAGGAATTATTATTGACCGTTGCAATGGATTATTGACCGAAGGTAGGAATTATTGACCGTCTCATTAAATTATTAACCGTCGCTATGAGTCATTGGCCATTACTAGCCGATAATAATAATCGTTGTTAAGGATTATTATTGATAATTTCTACTGGTTATTTATTATTGACCGTAGATAGGGATTATTGATCGATATTTAGGATTATTATCAGGGATGGGTAAGTTACTTTTTGAAAGGAACTGGTTACCGTTACCGTTACATCACGAAAAAAAGTAACTAGTTACTGACATCGTTATCGTTTCAAAATATAACTTTTTCTCAGTTATTCTGAGTAAAAAAGTAACTATCGTTACTTTTTTCGTTACTTTTATATTTTAGAAATATGAAAACTAAGGAAAATAATAATCAATGCTTATTTCTATCTATATTCTTTGTTTATTTTGAACGTTAGTAATTGTTCTAAAATTTCGTCGTTTAATCTTCCGCTTTTCGAGATCAGTATGATTCCTGTCACCATTCGAATATGCGAAATGAAAAAATCGTTGCAAAAGCAATATATTGATTGCCGTAATAAAAAAAATTATTTCAAAAGTAACGAGAAAAGTAACGATTTTTATAGTTACTGTTACTAAAAAAAATGTAACTAGTTACCAATTCGATACCTATTTACAAAAGTAACTTCGTTACCAGCATCGTTACCTAGAAAAAGTAACTACTTAAAGTAACTAGTTACTTTTAACTACTTACTTCACATCACTGGTTATTATTGACTGTTCTTCCTGATTAGTTATTATTAACCGCTAACCCCTTCGCAGTGTAGCAAAATGAACTTTGTGTCCCACCAGTGTGTGAAAAAAAACGTCTTTGGATTCGCTTAATGATTTTGTTATTTACATTTTTAGGTTCACTGAATCCAAATATAATAACAGAATTTCAGAACTCAACATGGTGGATCCAATATGGCGAAAAAAAGTGGAAAATTCCAAAAAAATGCTTGGATTTGTATGAAAATAAGTATCTTGAAGTTGTTGAGGTCACTGAATCTGAGTAAGGACTCAGATTTTCAAAATTCAAAATGGCGGATCAAAAATTTAAAAATGGTTGGATTTTTATAAAAATGGATATCTTAAGGATTTTAGGAACGCTGAATCCAAATCTGACAACGAAATTTCAAAATTCAAAATAGTGAATCCAATATGGCGGATAAAAAATTTGAAACTGGTTGGATTTTTATAAAAATGAGTATCTCAAAGTTTTTAGCAAAGCTGAACCCGATTTTGAGATCAAAATTTCTGTATTTAAAAAGCTGCATGATATATTTTAAATTATAGAAGACCTTTAATAATTCAAGAAGATGAAGCAATAATTTCAATATGAATTTACATAGGTATGCGGATTTCATTACAGATACATCGACTGATATAGTGGCTTTTGAGATTTGCTCATTTTCCTCTCATTGGCTTTTTCATTTGTGAACAAAGAATTAATAGATAAAGAGCAGCTATAATGATATGATGATCGCAAAAATGTCGTGATACCTATTTTTATAAAACTCCAACCATTTTCAAATTTTTGATCTGACATATTGGATCTGCCATTTTGAGTTTTCAAATTCCGTTATCAGATTTGGCTTCAGCGATCCTGAGAACCGTAAGATACCAATTTTTATAAAAATCCAATCATTTTTAAATTTCTGATCCGCTATATTAGGTTCATTATTTTAGATTTTGAAATTCTGAGCTGAGATTCAGATTCCGTGACCTCAAAAACCTTAAGATACCAAGTTTCACACAAATACAAACATTTTTTGGAATGTTGCGTTTGGATCCGCCTTATTGGATCTGTTATTTTGAATTTTTAAATTCTGTTATGATATCTGGATTCAGCGACCCCAAAAACCATAAGGTACCAATTTTTATAAAAATCCAACCATTTTCAAATTTTTGTCCATTTTGAAATCCGCTATAATGGATTCGCCATTTTGAATTTTGAAATTCTATCAGATTTTGATTCAGCGACTCCAAATCCTTAGGTTACTCACTTTCATAAAAATCGAAATAGTGTAATCCTTTCATTTTTTTGGTTGGCTGTATACGGCCATATACACTGGTGGCACGATTTTATTTTGGCCGGATCCGGCTCATATACAGTGAAGGGGTTAGAATATGTTATTGACCGTTGCAATGGATTATTTTATTTCATTTTCTTTATTTTGATCAAACAGCCAAAGCCAATTGTAGGGTTAAATGCATTAATTTATTAAATAATAAATTATTATTAATAATTAATAAGAATAATTAATAAGTTAATTGTTATTAATTAATAAATTAATAATTATTAATTATTGACCTAAGAAGGGATTATTAAACGTTTCAATGTGTTATTGACTGTTTCAATGTGTCACTGGCCTTCACTAGTAGTTATAATTGATCGTTTTTAAGGGTTATTATTGACTGTTTTTACTAATTACTTATTATTGACCGTTGCAAAGTGTTATTGACCGCTTCAGTGTGTCATCGGTTGTCACTATTGGGTTATTATTGATCGCTGTTAAGGGTTATTATTGAATGTTTTACTAATTATTTATTATTGACCGTTGAAATACGTTATTGACCGTTGCAAATTTTTATTGGCACTTAAAATGGATTATTTAGACCGCATCTGCGGATTATTGAACGTTACTATTTTCAATTGACCGTTTTAATGTGTTATTGGCCGTCACTAGTGGTTATTGACCTTTTTTAAGGGCTGTTATTGAATTTTTTACTGATTATTTATTATTGACCGTTGCTGTTTACAGTTGATAGGGATTATGGACTGTTGCAATGAGTCATTGGTCATCACTAGTAATTATTATTGATCGCTGATAAGGGTTATTATTGAATATTTTTACTGATTATTTCTTATTGACCGTTGAAATATGTTATTGACCGTTGCAATTTGTTATTTGACATTTATGGTGGACTATTGACTGTATTTTAGTGTTATTGAACGTTGCAATGTGTTATTGACCGTTTTAATGTGTCATAGGCCGTCACTAGGGGTTACTATTGATCGTTGTTAAGGGTTATTATTGAATTTTTGACTGATTATTTATTATTGACCGCAGCAACATATTGTTTACAGTCGATAGGGATTATGGATCGTTGCAATGTGACATTGACCGTCACTAGTTGTTATTATTGATCGTTGTTGAGGTTTGTTATTGAATTTTTTACTGATTATTTATTATTGATCGTTTCAATGAATTATTGACATTTGATACGGATTATTCCCTGTTGAAATGTGTTATTTGACCGTTGAAGTGGATTATTGACCTCATCTAGTGATTATAGAACTTTGCAATGTGTTATTAACCGTTTCAATGCGTCATTGGTCATCAATAGCGACTATTATTGATCGTTTTTAAGCGTTATTATTGATTTTTTTACTGATTATTTATTGTGGACAATTGCAATAAATTATTTATAGTTGAAACAGATTATTATTAACCGTATCTGGGGATTATTAAACGTTGCAATATGTTATTGACCGTTGCAATGTGTCATTGGCCATCACAAGTGGTTATTATTGACTGTTTTTTAGGGTTATTATTGAATTTTTTACTGATTATTTATTATTGGCAGTCACAATGTGGTACTTAACAGTTGAAGTGGATTATTGACCGTATCTAGGGATTATTGAATATTTCTATGTGGCACTAGCCGTCACTAGAGGTTATTATTGATCGCCGTTAAGGGTTATTATTGGTTTTTTTACTGATTGTTTATTATTGACCGTTGCAATGGATTCTTTACAATCGATAGGGATTATGGACCGTTGAAATGTATCATTGGCCGTCACTAGTGGTTATTATTGATCGCTGATAAGGGTTATTATTGAATGTTTCTACTGATTATTTATTATTGACCGTTGAAATTTGTTATTTGATATTTATAGTGTACTATTGACCATTTTAATGTGTCATAGGCCGTCACTAGTGGTTACTATTAATCGTTGTTAAGGGTTATTATTAAGTTTTTGATTGATTATTTATTGTTTACCGTTGCAATAGATTGTTTACAGACGATAGGGATTATACACAGTTGCAATGTGTCATTGACCGTCACTAGTGGTTATTATTGTTCGTTTTTAAGGCTTGTTATTGAATGTTTTTACTGATTATTTATTATTATTGACCGTTGCAATGGGTTCTTGTCAGTAGATAAGGATTATTGAGACACTGGAATGTGTTATTGGCTATTCCTATGTGACATTGACCGTCACTAGTGGTTATATTGACCGTCGTTAAGGGTTATTATAGGTTTTTTTACCAATTATTTATTATTGACGGTCACAACGTGTTATTTGACCGTTGAAATGGATTATTTTGACCATAGTTAGGATTTAATGAATGTTGTAATTTATTATTCTCAGTTTCAATGTGTTATTGAGCTCACTAGTGATTATTATTATTGATCGTTCTTAAGGCTTATTATTGAATGTTTTTACTCATTATTATTTATTATTATTGATCGTTCTTAAGGCTTATTATTGAATGTTTTTACTCATTATTATTTATTATTATTGACCGTTGCAATGGATTATTGACAGTAGATAGGGATTTTTGATCGTTGGAATGCGTTATTGGCTGTTCCAATGTGACATTGACCGTCATTAGCGGTTATTATTGATCGTTGTTAACGGTTATTATTTAATTTACTGATTATATATTATTGACCAATACTACGGAGTAATTATTAAATGTTGCTAAGTGTCTTTATTGACAATTGTAACACATGTTCCTTTACCAATTTTTTCCGTAGAATTCAATGGTGCAATCAGTTTTTACATAGGTTCAACACTTATCCACGCAAGTCGAAATTGAGGCCCTACATTGACGCTCTTGGTTCTATTTAGGCCCTACTTTAACGCTCTTGGTACTATTTGAATCTACTTTGACG
>JBAGKK010517747.1:0-13475 GCA_037177015.1 Euceroptres primus
CTGTTAAGTTTGATTTAGTTATTATTTATGAATTATTACACATAACGCATAACTAGAACACTCAAAACGAACTGATACGAACCGACGCTGACCGACGCGTAGACTACTGTATAAACTACTTCCTGGAAGACGCATTTCGCGCGGCACAGAACCGCGCGTTCAGTGTATTTATCTAAAATTGTATAATATTTAGAAAAAATGTCGTCTTAAAGCAAAAAATTAAGAGAATATTAAAATAATTGTTTATAATACGATTATTTTCATTGAGGGTCAATATAGTCCCCCGCTGAGTATTAAAATAATTACCCAATTTTGGATCCTCAAGATCGTATTCTCCAGAATCAATACAGCGACACTTCACGCGATTGTTTGGTAATTTGAGAAATATGCAAAATTTAAGTAAATACATAGTGCTTTTCTGAGAGTTAACTTAAGAATCGTGCTTAGTTTTCAAATAACTATTATCGTAGATCATAAAATGTCTATTTTTTACAACTGACTTACGTTGCTTTATCGTCAATCATAAAAAGTATAAATTTCTACCAACGAACTAAACTCTAAAAATGCACAATTTTAGTTGTGCATTTAAAAATGCACAACGGACTAACTCTAAAATGCACAATTTTAGTTCTGCAATTTTAGAGTTAATTTGCAGAACTAAAATTGTTCATTTTAGAGTTAGTCCGTTGTGAATTTTTAAATTCACAACTAAAATTGTGCATTTTTAGAGTTTAGTCCGTTGGTATTTTTTATGATTGACGATAAAGCAACGTAAGTCAGTTGTTAAAAATAGACATTTTATGATCCACGATAATAGTTATTTGAAAACTAAGCTCGATTCTTAAGTTAACTCTTAGTAAACTAGTACTATGTATTTACTTAAATTTTGCATATTTCTTCTTCATTTTGCATTCTTTTTAATGATTAAACGTAATTAAATTTGTGAAGTGGAAAAAGCGCAAAGTACAAAAGTACAAGTAAGTGATATTATTAAATAAAATCTTGTTTAAATTATAAAAATGTGTAGAAAAAGTTCAGAATACATTTTTGCTTCCTCATAAAGGAACGATGACAATTTTTGAATCTCATTTTTTGACATTTCTCGATCTATTTTGACCCCAGGAATTCGAAAATGAGGTTTTTAAAAAATTGTAAAAGAGAAAAAGTAAATTCAGTAATAAAAATATTATTGCAAGCAAAGAGCATTAATGTTTATAATAAAAAATAGTTTTGAATAATAAATGCCAAGTTTATTGTTTTTGATGCATCAGCACTTGGTAATGTTGACAAGGCATTGAGATGTATCAAGAGAATTGGTGTAACTTTGGTGATAAAGTTTCTCCTCTTCATAGTGGAGATGGCCAAATTCTGCTGCTATTCAGCTCAGCCATTAGTTGATTGTTGAAGGACTCGAGTGATTCGAGGGTCAGGTCATGAGGGTTATATATAATGTACTCAAACATGTGAATTGGTGCTTCATTCATCAGAACCCACAAATCACTGATATATAAGCCTCCATTTCATCAATGTTCATTTCGATTCTCTCAAAACTTTCAACGCTTTTTTGACATCACTAAAAATTGTATTGTACTGTATTAATTAATGTAAAAACACCTTTTTTAAAAACTTTCACCAAAAACGAAGTTTCCATTCATCAGTCAACTATATAAACATGAAAAATGTGTTGATATCATAAGTTCACAACAAAATTTTGACTCCGAGAGACCACTAAAAAAAATAATGAACAATTTTTAAATCTATTAAGGTCTATTGGCAGATCAGTAGAGATAGCAGAAAAGTTAATGTCGGGATGAGAGCACTTGATTGCACAATGAGAGCACAATGATTAAAATATATTTTTTCACAGAAAAACGTTTGATTTTTCGATTGTTTAAACAATTGTTGTTTAAAAAATTTGTCTAAAAACGAGACTTACAGATAAACTAAGAGCGTTATTCGATTCTACGGAAAAAATTACACAGAGTTCATGTATTGTACAATATTTTTATAAATAAACAATTGCATGGTTTGATTCAGCACTTGTTTATAATAACTCAAATAACTGATTTTTATGATAACTGTTTTTATGTTTATGTTAACTTTATGATAATTCAAAATAACAAATTGAGTGGAAGAAAATATTGTACAATATATAAACTCTATGTAGTTTTTTCCGTATGATAACTTTTTTTTATGTTTATGATAACTTTATAATAACTTAAAATAACAAATTGGGGTGGAAGAAAATACAAAATTGGGGTGGAAAAAAATACAAAAACTCTATGTAGTTTTTTCCGTAGAATCGAATGGCGCTATTACTTTATCTGTAAATCGCATTTTTAAACAAATGATTTAAACAAGAATTGCTTAAGCAATGAAAAAATCAAATGTTTATTTATTAAATTATGTTAATAAATAACTGTTGTAAGAATAATCAAGAAAATAAGTTATCTCAGAGAGAACCTTCATATTAAATCAGACAGCTTCCTGTGTAAATGAACAAATAACTGACACCATTCTGTCAATTTTCGAACATTTTTTCATGCTCCAAAAAATACCCCTTAATTATTATAACAATCTCTGTTTTAAAATTTCATTTCTTAAGCATCATTTCAAAATGTCGGAAATTCTACATGAGAATTTTGTTAAAAAATAAAAAAAAAAGAAAGATTTATCGTCAGAATAAAATATTTCGAATTGATGTCATTGGATCTTAACTTAAAATAATATTCAATTTAGATATAAGAGGGTCTAAATAAAATAGTCAATAAATCGAGGCTGGAGTATTTTATGAAGAAAATTCAGAAGAATGATGATGAAATAAGTAGAAAAGCTATTTGAAATGTTAAATAATAAAATTTAGATTTTGCAGTCAATTTTACACAATATAGAGTTAAGATATAAATATAGAGTTATGATATAAAATATAGAATTAAAATATAATTTCATCAAAAACCGAACCAAATCTTTTTACAAAGACATGAGTTAGGAATATCGTTACGTAAAAAAACTCCAATAAAACCACCCTTCAAATTTAAAAAACTGTAAAAAATTTTTAAATTTTTACCCATATACAGTTATAGGATGGGTCGAAAAAACAAAATTTTGGAAATCGAAATTGGAACTATGTGAAAAATTAGTGTATGAGGACCCTGAAAAAGTATAATTAATTTGGTATCGATTGATGAACGCTTTCTAATTACGCGTTAGCAAAACGTGTTTGAAAAACTTATTTATACCACTCTAACCTCAAAATCTCAACTTTGACATGATTTTTCGGCTTTCGTGGTATAAAATACTGTTCGATACTTGTGTGAAAGGTGATTTTTAGCGCACTTGACTTTTCTCACTCGCTTCGCTCGTGCGAAAAACGTCTTGGGCGCTAAATAATCACCTCTCACACACGTATCGAAATGAACTATTTCATAGTTTTGGAATTTTCGTATGTGCCAATTTTTTTTATGTTTTTGGAAGTCTTAACCGTTTCTTGAAATTTTGGCAGACTTTTAATTAACGTTTATTAAATTATGTTAATAAATAACTGTTGTAAGAATGATCAAGGAAATAAGTTATCTCAGAGAGAGGTGCCTTTTTTTCTATTAGACTTCGCACGTTACAGAGAGGTGCCACTCAAACGGGGAGCCATTGATAAGAGGTACAATCGAGGATTCCATTAGATCGAATTCAGTGCAGGCATTGGTAAATTCGGACACGGGCTATCCATTACGTATCTTCGGGTAGAATCCTAAACTATCAATCTTGAAGGGTGGACTACCTCGATTCAAACCAGTGTCCGAACTTTTCCGTTAATGCACACTGATGGCAGTGTGCTTCGGCCAAATGCCAAGAAAAATTAATAGTCATTCGCGCCGTCGCTTTCTCCAGTTTTCTCACGCTTTTCCGGAAAATAGGAAGTGATTGAAAGATAGAAATGTACGAAATTCACTTAGTAAATTCATATAACTATGTATATATTTCTAATGAGTTGCAGATAATAAAGAAAAAAGAGATAAGAAAAAAAATTTTAAATGTGAAGGTTGGAAAAATCAATGCTTTGAATTTATCTTAGAATTGGTTTAAGTAATTTAGCATGAAACGAGGCTTTATCTCTTTTATGCAGATATATTTCGAAAATGTAAGGAGCTGATAGTGTGCTCCCTAAATCTGAATTAGTAGTTTTCTACTAATGAAATAGTGCCGAATCGTTTACCAATTGCTTTAGTGAACATTTCTACTAATTTTTAGTTGAAAACTACTAATTAATGGTAAAAAACTACTAATTTACTTAGTAAGGCTTACTAAATAAATTAGTAACCGGGTTACTAATTTATTTAGTAAGCAGTACTAAGTGAATTAGTAGTTTTCTGCCATTAATTAGTAGTTTTCTACTAAAAATTAGTAGAAAAGCGTACTAAAGCAATTGGTAAACGATTCCGCACTATTTCATTAGTAGAAAACTACTAATTCAGATTTAGAGAGTTCATAATTGTTCGCAATAGAATTGTTCATACAGGAATTAGTGCAGCTTTTAAAAGTTAATATTGTAGACAGACTGTTGAGTTATATTACTCTCTAAATCTGAATCAGTCAAAATTTTCACTGATTTCATTCAGTGACCAATTTCTAGCTAATTCATTAGTAAATTTTAACTGAATTTTAGTGAAATTGGCTGAAATTCCGTCAATACACACTGATGAATTAGCTAGAAATGGGTGGAAGAATAAATAAAATCTGTGAAAATTTTGACTGATTCAGATTTAGAGAGTAGAGAAGAGTATAATTTTTAAATAATAACTTGAATTGATTTATTTTTAAAGAGACGATATCTAATATTTATTAATCAACGATCAAGATGTTAGAATTAGTAGCAAATACATTTAATTCCAAATTATTTTGGACTACATATTTCGTTTTTGGAGTTTACTTTTACCTCAAGTTTGTTACTTTTAACTATTGTTACTTTTAACCTTTGATACCAGTGGGCAATACGTTATCTTTAATTACTGAAAAAGTGTTTACAGGTAATTACAATAATACACCTATTTGTAGAAATTATCTCCAATTTCCAATATTTCAAATACAAAAGAAAAAACGAAAAACTTTGTTGAAAATTACAATTTCATTCTGTTTTCATATAACTTACAGGGGAACTTGAACTTGAACTAATAAAATATATTTACGAACGTTTTAAGATGTACCCTTACTGTGATTTCTACATTTTTCACGAACCAGTATTAATTATTAATGAACCCTGACTTAATTCGAAACATCTTGGCTAAAGATTATTTAAAATTTCCCGATCGTGGTTTGTATTATAATCAGAAAGTTGATCCTCTGGGAGTAAATTTATTTTTTGCTTCTAGTAAAAGATGGAGGTTCCTCAGAACGAAGTGTTAGCCACTTTTTACTCCAGCAAAGATAAAACAATTATATCCTTTAGTTGAAAAAGTTTGTGATATCTTCTTGGAATGTTGCAAAGACTTTACAAAGAGGGTTGAAATTATAGACCTGAAAAAGATAACGATTATTAAATTAAATTATAAATTAATTATTTGTATTATTATAAATTAATTATTAAATTAAAATAAAATGATTTAAGAGGTGAATTTCTTTGATCTTCCAAAATCTGGGCATGATAACAGTTATACGACTGGTGTAATTGGGTCTGTTATATTTGGACTGGAATATAATTTTCTAAAGAATCCAAAATCAGAGTTCAGTAGACACTCTAGACTGGGTTTGAATCATAATTTAATGCTGTTAAAATTTCGATGGCTTTTTTTGCTCCAAGTATACTCTATTTGCTTCGTACACCATTTACAAGGAAGGACATGAGCTCATAATTTACCAGAATTTTTGGAGAAGTAATTGAGTGTAGGAAAACTAACAAACTTCACAGAAATAATTTTCTTGAGCTTTTAATATAATTGATGAAAGAAGGTAGTCAAAGAAGATGAGGAGAAAAAGATCATAATTGATTCAGAAATACAAGAAGGTCAATTTTTTGTATAGACGTTTGTATACCATTTAGATTAAAAATTAAACAAGGTGGATTTAATTCACAGAGTTAATTGTAATTAACTCGAGAAATTTATAATTGATTATAGAAAAAGGATTATATTATTATTGATTATAGGATCTTTGTTTTTATTTTCTTACCTGTTGCAAGGAGATTTTACTTATTTACTATACTACTGGAAAGTGATTATCGAAAAATATTTATAACCATGTTTAATGATAATTTTTCAAATTATTTCAGTGGATAATAATGACACCCTCACGTTCAATGATGCACGTGGACAGGCTTTTTTTTCTTGTAGCAGGATTGGAAACATCAACAACATTATTTCTACGAATTGGCATCGAATCAAAATGTTCAAGATAAGCTTCTCCAAGAAATTAATGATATCTTAAACAATGGTAATAGATCAATAAATTATGATAACGTCTCTGAGATGAGTGAACAACCTTATCAATGCCTTGATAAGGTTGTATTAGGTAAATCGTTTATGGAAGAAGAAAGCTAAATATGTTAGAATTTCAGTTTTTCAAATGTTTTTATAAAATTGGTCCTCTGAATAAAGTTTGTGTTTTTAAAAATATTTTCGTCTCTTTTACAGAGACATTAAGAAAACATCCGATAGCACCTTTCCTCAATCGTATTGCTATGCAGGATTATAAAGTGCCGAATTCTGATTTTACCATACCAAAAGGGATGCGAATCACAATACCTATTTTGGGATTACATTATAATAAAAAAATATACCCGGATCCAGACATATTTAAGCCGGAGAGATTTTATACTGAAAATGTTGAAAAAAGGAGTGTATATACTTACTTGCCTTTTGGGGGAGGTCCCAAAAAATGCATTGGGAAGTAAAGGAAATTGTATTTATTGACTAAATTTTTATCACGATATAAATTTAGCGTTTGTGAGGAAACTATGATACCAATGAAATTTACCAATCTAGTATTGTAATCACTCCTGAAAGTAAAATTTATTTGCGAATTAAAAAAATTATGTGAGAACAAAATCAGTTGTTCAATTTTACTTATATAATTTTTCGTACATTATATAATCTACAGTACAACTTTTCGATAGTTGATACGTTAAACTATATTTATAATCATCTTTATAAATAATTGGAAATAAAAAATAAAACACGTATCATTTTAATTTATAGATATGATAAATATACTGTATGATTGTTAATAAGAACTTTCACCTTCTTAACCATTCAATGGTGTGTTTAACTGCAATAGGTTTTAATCGTGAATATAAATAATGTATCTTTTAAAAGGTCTTTTGATGAATTGCATTTTAGCACACATTCATTAATACTTATTTGTAGATTCAAGAAATTGGAATTTATCAATGGGTCTGCATTTTTAAGTATCTTAAATGTTTGATACTTTTTTTCCAGCTTAGAATTATGCAATTTGAATATGAATGAAAATCAAAAAGTTGGCAATATAATGTCCTTGGAATATTATACAATTGATAATTATATTTGAAGAAATAATTGTTTTAATTAAAGGGTTTTATTAAACGTGCTTTTATCTACATCATCTTAGGTCCCAATTATTTTTACTTTATCCCGTATAATAATAAATTCGTTTAAATATATAAGTGTCATCTGGTCTGCTGCTACATTTTTTTTTCAGTTTAGTAGCGATATAACTTTTTACAGAAAATTCTAGATCTAATTATTAATGCACTTGTAGTTTCAGAATTGATTGCAGAATCTGCAAATAAAGCTAATTTTTTGTTTCTAATCATAATTGCAAAGTACTAATCACTTTTTAAATGACCCAAATTTTTATGTCATCCGGTCACAAAACAGTTTTTTATTAATTTTATAACGAAGGAGTTTAATTTTTCCCTCTAAATTTATTAACAATAGAAGATCAATAGTTATGTCAAAATTTAATTGCACATGATGAGTCGTAAAAGTTTCGTTATTTGAGGAAAATAACGATTTTGAAAGCTCTAAAATGCGTCCGTACATCAATTGGCTGTCATGCGGGTTTTTGATTAAATGAAGCAAATTTTGGAGGAGAGTACCTGAAGGAAATATTAATAAATACATGTTCTTCTTATTTATAAAATATATGAATAATAGTTTATTCCAGAGTAAAGTTTTCCTTTGGAATAATAAAATTGTTCATGATTAACTTTGTTATCCGATCACACAATGGGTATTAGTAAAAAGAAATGTTATTGATATTCGGATTTGAAATTATTTCAAGATTTATTTTTAAATTTGAAAATAATTTTTAATAAACTTAAAGCAATATTTCATTTTGATTACCATTTTTTTTTAATCATAGGAGAACATTAGACAAGCCTCTAAAAGAAGATCTAATTGTTATTTAAACTTCTTTTAAGTTTAAAATCGAAAAATTTCAACTTTTTGATTTTCACCCTTAAATTTTGAAATATTTAAATACATATTCATATTAAATCAGACAGCTTCCTGTGTAAATGAACAAATAACTGACACCATTCAGTCATTTTTTCAACATTTTTTAAAGCAGCTTTTGACATCCCTGGAGAATTTTGTAGTTTAATTTATTGTATGTAGATTTTATTTAAATATTCAAATTTTGTATATTGTTGTGAAGCAACTAATTGTGATTTATTGTAATTAAATTAAATTGAGATCACGAATAGTGACAGACATTTCATGCTCCAAAAAATACCCCTTAATTATTATAAGAATATCTGTTTTAAAATTCCATTTCTTAAGCATCATTTCAAAATGTCGGAAATTCTACATGAGAATTTTGTTTAAAAATCAAAAGAAAGAAAGATTTATCGTCAGAATAAAATATTTCGAATTGATGTCATTGGATCTTAACTTAAAATAATAGTCAATTTAGATATGAGGTCTAAATAAAATATTCAATAAATCGAGGCTGGAATATTTTATGAAGAAAATTCAGAAGAATGGTGATAAAATAAGTAGAAAAGCCATTTCAAATGTTAAATAATAAAATTTAGATTTTGAAGGGATTTTTACACAAAATAGAATTAAGATATAAATATAGAATTATCATATAAAATATAGAATTAAGATATAATTTTATCAAAAATCGAACCAAATCTCTTTATAACAACATGCCTCAGGAATATCGTTACGGTAAATAAACTCCAATAAAACCACCCTTCAAATTAAAAAAAGTATACAAACATTTTCAAATTTTTACCCATAAAAGGTGGATCGAAAAAACAAAATTTTGGAAATCGAAATTGAAATTATGTGAAAAAGTAGTGAATTAGGACCCTGAAAAAGTATAATTAATTTGGTATCAATTGATGAACGCCTTCTAATTGCGCGTTAGCAAAACGTATTTGAAAAACTTCTTATTTTCATAGGTTTCGTATGTTCGTATGTGTCAATTTTTTTTACAGTTTTGGAAGTCTTAACCGTCTCCCAAAATTTTCACAGACTTTTAATTAAAGTTCTTTGGACAATAAATTATATTTAATACACCCCTGTTTTCAAAAAAACAGTTTTAAAATCTACAGGAACGGTGAAAGAATTTTTTCAGGTATTTAAGGCTTTTCTATTAGTAAAAGAACACTAAAAAAAATTGGATAAGCCTGGGAAATCATAAATTTAAACACAGTAGGTATAAAAAAATTTTGTTTTTTTAAATTATCTTTTTTCAGCTGTATTTAAAAGATATTCATAATATCTGAGGTCTTTTTGCTGATAAAAATAAACTTGAATAAAAATTGATAAGTCCATGTAATAAAAAACAAAGATACGGTCTGTTTTCTAAAATGTCATTTTCATATTTTTACAAATAATCATTTTCCGAATAGCATTAAAAAATTTTTTCAACTTCCAAGGGCTTTTTAATAATAAATAATCAAGAAAAGAGACCCATATTCCTAAGCAATTTTTCTTGACAGTTATCAAAATCGTTTTAAAATACTAGACTTTTTCAAAGTCTAGAAAAAAATCTGAAATAGACTTTTAGAAGATTTTAGAAGTTTTTGGCAGAATTTGAGGATTCTAAGAGATTCTGAAAGAGGATAGAATATTTTTGAATATTATTGTAGATTTTGGGGTGTATTTGAAAGACTAAGAAGATTTTAGAAGGCTCCGAAAAATTCTAGATATTTCTATAAGAGTTGAAAAGATCCTGGAAGATTTTAAAAGATCTTAGAAATGCTTGAGAATTTTAGAAGACTATCAAATATTCAGGAAAATTAAAAAAAGAACCAGAAGATTCTAAAAGATTTCGAGGGAATTTAGAAGATTTAACGAATCTACAAGAACTTGAAAAATTTAAAATAATCATTCTAGAAGATTCTAAAATTGCAGAATTGCAGCCGACTTATTGCGGAAACATGATTTGCAATTAAATTGCAGATTTTAAAATTCCCCTTTTTTAAAATAAAATCCACTTTTTCGAAAAGGAAATCCCCTATTTTCCCTAAAATTAAACCGTAGTGATATCTGTCGTAATAAAACTACTAGAATATTTTTAATCACTTTTAACTTATTTCTAGTATTATTCATTAATGAAATGGCATTATACTTGATTTGCTTAAAAAAAATTGTATAACTTAACATTTTTTGGTCCCTTTGTGGTCCCTTATTCCACTTTTTTCAATTTCGACCTCCTTATCCATGAAAAATGAATTTGAAATGCCACCATACATTTTCGAAATGTGAGAATACAGGAAAACAGCAATACGGGAATACAGAAAATTCAGGAAAATTACCCTCATATTTGCTTGTCTAGCATGTCCTTGGGAAAAAATAAAACATTCTATTGATTTTACTTTTATAGAAAAGTGTGCCACGTACACATTTCTTATCAACTTTCTTTTGCACACAAATACTGGAATATTTGAAATTATAGTTATATATTTGGAATTTGAAATTATAGTTATTATCCCATTTTCTTTTTTAAAAATCACACGACTTCTGAAGCGACTGATTTTTGTTCACAGAAAAAATGAAGGAGAAAGTTTACCTCGATTTCAGAGTAAAAATTATTACAAAAATTAAGTTCACATGATAAATTTTATCCAAACATCGTTTAAGTTTTCTTTTACTTTTTCATGACAATATATGTATTTTGAATGACGTGAAGGTTTGAAGTTGTTTGAATAAAAATTTATCCCTCTAAAAAATTACCTGCAACAAATTTTATCCTTAGTATTTTCTGTGTTGAAGCGCAGAGATGGAAATCAATTTTCTCGCAAAATTAAAAGAAAACGTACGGTTTCACATTTCATTTTTATTGCTTTACAAACAGTGTTAAAAATGTGGCTTAAAATCTTATTAATTTTTACATTAAACAAAACTGTACAATAAACACTTGTGTCGACAATATTATAGATTTATATAGCTAGTTTTACGTTAATTGCTTCCTCATAAAGGAAGCTTTGTAACGATGAAAGTTTTTGAATCTCATTTTTCGACATTTCTCGATCAAATTCAACCCCAGGAATCCAAAAATCAGGTTTTTAAAAAATGTCCGTGTGTATGTTCGCAATGCGTTTTTAAACATATCTTTCAAACGAGTTGAGCTAGAGTCACGAAATTTGGAGGAATTATAGTCCCAATAGTGCCAAAAATTTGTCAAGTTTTGAGCCGGATCAGATAAAAAAAATTACTTTTTGATTTTATGTTTTCCTTAAAAGTAGTTTTATGTTATTTTTTTTTCCAATATTGGTTATAGTCAAGAAAATTTACTCCAGTTTTCATCGTTGTACTGAAATGCACCTTTGTCTACGAAAAAAAATTGAGGTTGATTGATTAAATATTTTGAAATATCAAAAAGTAAATTTGAAAAATTTGAGATGCTCTACAATTTATTCACAGTTTTTTAAGTAATGAAAGACTATCAAATACATAACTTTCTTAATCGTGGTGTCGTATTTAGTTAATATAAATCAATAGAATCTTGGTAATCATTTTTAACGAAAATATTCCCCCTTCAAAAATTCTTGAATTTTGTTTTGTTTTTTCGTTCTAAGTAAATCTTTTTTTTTCAATTGTGGTAATACAGCAATATTATATGTACCAAATTTATTCCTTTTAACGAGTCGAATCGATTGATCTGTTTTGAAACCTGTTCTGATCAACTATATTTATAATTTTGATCCATCATGTTAAATACAAAATTTTTAATTTTGTAAATTTGTTAAAAAATCTGAATTCAGCACCCCAAAAAACTTAAGGATATACACATTTTTATAAAAATCCAATCGTTTTTAAATTTTAATCCGCCATATTAGACTTGCAATTTTGAATTTTGAAAATCTGAGATCAGATGCGGATTTAGCGAGCTTAGAAACTTTAAAGACTAAATTTTATACAAATCTAAGAATTTTTTGGAATTTGGCATTTTGGTCCACCATATTGGATCAGCCATTTTGAATTTTGAAATTATGTTATAAGATTTGGATTCAACGACCCCAAAGGCGTATACAATAAAATCAATAACTGAATCCAAAGAATTTTTTTTCACACACTGGTGGCACGGAAATTTCCTACACTGGTGGCACGGAAAGTACCAACACTGTGAAGGGGTTAAGCATAGGAATATTCATGTGTAAAAATTAAAACTTTTCTGGAAATAATTTATTAATAAATTGTGTTAAATAATTTTATAGTGACATTTTTCTTGTCGTCGCTATGTAGAATCGAGATAATTATTGGTTTGCTTATGAGGAAGCAAATTTATTTGGTGACTCAATATCAGAAGGTACAATGTTCATGAAATAAACTCAATTAAAATACGCCCGAAGGTGTAAACACCAGAACTACATGCCAGCGATTTTTTAATTTATTTCTAGACATCTTATGATTACGGGTACCAAGGCGACCACGTGACTATACACTCAGAGAAAAAGGTGTCTTGAAACAAAAGTATCGTCTTTTTGCGTGTTTTGTCTTGAACCACGTGAATTTGAATTTGCTTCAAGATTAGGTGCAGTTTCTCGCAAGAGGACTATGTTTGCTTATGTGTACTGCAAAAGGATTCCTTTTGAGACAAATGAACATCCTCTTAACCTTAAATTTAAAAAGAAATTTCATTTGTTTCATGACACATCCTTTTGTTGCAAGAGTCCATTTTTCTGAGTGTATTCAGCAGCTTCAAACAATGTTCAAACAACGCAGTTTCAAACAATTCAAACATTGTTAAATCAAGAAGAGATTCCACGACCATCGATTTAAATCTGCCTTCTTCTGCAAATTTAATACAGCTCTTAATTTACGAATGAAATCGCAGAATATAAAAAGTCCAGTGTTCAAGTGATGCGTGTCATTAAACTAAAAATCAATTGTTGCCATTTTCAACGTGACTAGACCATTTTATCGCTTAGAACAAGCTTCCGTGTAGGAGAAAATCAACTAAGTGTTGAGCAGAATTCTCTGCTTGCTTCATCAGTAATTCGCCGACGAAAACGACAAACGCAGTGAGATATCCAATAAGAAGAATAA
>JBAGKK010517758.1:0-13475 GCA_037177015.1 Euceroptres primus
CGGTACTTGCGAAACTCCGCTGAGCTCCTAGCTCAGCTTTCTCGTCCCCTTGGACCCCTCACCATCGGCGAAAATTCCTGGAACCCATATACAGGGTGTCTAGCGGACCGGGAAATCGGGAGAATCCCGGGAATTTGGTTTCACCGGGAGAAAATCGGGAAAACCTCTGGAATTTTATTTTTAGATCGGGAATTTTTTAATTTAATGGTAAAATCTTCTTATTTCCCTTTTATTTACGACTATTTGAAAGGGGTAAAAAATAAATTACGAAAATAAAAATGAACATTAACTTTCATTTTTGCAAACATGTAAAAAAAAGTGTATAATTTAATGTTTGAGATAGGGAAAAAGTGCTAATGTGTTTATTTCATGAGAAATTAAAAGTTATTCAGGAAAATATGAGGGATAATATATACGTTTATATCCATATTTTTCATTTTCGACCTTTTGCCAATTTTATATGTATTTTTTTCGTGTGAAAGGTCCAATTAATAAAAACATCTCTTAGTATTGATAAAGTCCGAAACGTTGCCTAACAATTCTAAAAGATGTTTTTATTAATTGGACCTTTCTCACGAAGAAAATAAACATAATATATACGTTATTGTAAATAAAAAATGTAAAATTGTCCGGGAAAATGAAAAGTTTGGTCGGGAAAAAACCGGGAAAAACCCAAGAATTTCAAATGGCCTCATCGCTAGACAACCTGATATACCGGAGGTACATAAAGCGGCAGAGCAGTGTATTTAAAGAGCATTATTTTCTAAAATAAGTTGTAAAATAGTGCAATTAAATTAATTTATTTTAAGAATTTATCTTGTTTTTGAAAGATTGTGTGAAAAGGTTTTTCTTCTTGAAAAATTTTCTATCGGAGATTGTATCTTCTATTATAATGTAGAAAAAGGAGTGCAGGATGAAGTTTAGCTTGCTAAGTGATGAATGAGAATATTAGTTGGCTTCTGAAGCAAAAAATTAAATAAAAGAAGAAGAAACCGGTCAAGGGCTTGCCTTGGAAAAAATATGATAGATGAGGAAAATGATACAGTAGAATTAGGGTAAAATTCAATCTAATGTGCCTTTGTTTGATTATGCTCATGCATCCTTGAAAGATTTTATAATTGGAGACAGTAGTACACAATTTGTAATTTTTATTAGATTTGACATGATGAAATTTTTGCGGCTTATATTTATTTACTTGATTATATTTATTTATATTTGTCTATTTATTTACTTGATCTCAGTTTTTCAAGAAATGATTTTTTCCCTCATAAAGTAGACAAAATCGTTCCCGTTATATCCTGAAACTAGACAACAATGGTAGGGGAAAAAAAAGAAAACACGTACTCACTACCGAGATAAACTCGTCCGGTAGATGGGTCGGCAGATTGGAAAATTGTTTTTCTCTCCGTTGCTCTATTAGAAGATCTCCGTTCTACGGTGGTAAAAATAAAGCAAGTGCTTTATTTTTAGCTCGTCCTCGATCTGATATATGTATATATAAGAATCGGGCTAAAGTAATACAGAAGCAAATGTGTCGGTGTTGGCAGGCCTGAAACTTGATTTGCACGAGATAAGATAAAGCCGATAAAAAAGAGATGTAGGTAGTTACATTTTTTTCGCCTTTTAGAAGAAAAAAGTGGTTCAGTTGTTATCCGATGGATCTTCGATATATCGTGATTAGTTTCGATAAGCTCCATCTTCTGCAGATTAAAAGAATGAAAAGCTGAAACATCTTCCTTGGAAAATCTCTTCTTATTGGACGCTCATCCGGAAATATTGTTTCATTGTCTGCAGGTCAAAATAATATTTCGACCTGGAAAAAATGAAACAATATTTCCGGACATATTATGTCTTAAGACAGAGGAGAGTGACCTAATTTTGAGCCCTATGCTAAATTTCATACCTTATTATTTTTATTCAAAACATTAAAAAAAATTTCTCTTTCTGTGTTTTTGTTTGAAAATTGTGTAAGCAATTAGAAACTAAAAGTATTGCATATAATTTTAGGACCATATGAAAGTATCCTCTTAGTTCTTTTAATTCCTAAAATAATTAACTAACGATTTTAATTAAATATTCGAGATACGTGGAAGTTATTTTTTCAGTTAATTAGTCGAACTTTTTAAAACCATCGTATCGAATTTCCGTTCCTTGCGGAGTTTATTTTGTACCAGGAAAGTAGAAGCGTTTGATGAAATTTCAAGCGAGGTTCTGTTGAATGAAGTATGTAGTAAAGCTTCTGGTTGCTAGTACAGCTTTCCGAAGTAACTTTGAGTTCCGCCTATGAACAACAAGGGTGTCTCCGAGTTTCAAAATACGTTCATTCAATGATTTTGAAAAATTTCTTTCCATTTTAAAGCATTGTTAATAATTATTTACAATTATTTGTAATCTAAGCATAAAACTAATTTATTTCAAATATTTTTATACAATATTCTCATTATTTATTTCATCAGGAAAGTTTTTTCTTTTAAGTTTATTCGTTTATTGAATGAAGATAAAATAATGATGAGAATTTTAAAATGTGTTTAATTCTTATTTATTATGCAATTTTTATTATTTTTTACTCAATTGAATGAATTGAAATTCTGCTCAATTGAAGAATATATGAAAAGAGCTATATCAGGTTTCGCTTCATATTTTCCGATATCAAATTTCGAATTTAATTTCCACGTGAAAGGATTCGGTGATTTGAACAGAATCGTAGATGTAATCGTTTGCTGCTTGCTCGATAAAGTCGACATCTTATGACTTGTTTAAGAGACCTTTGGGTCGACCCTAAAACGATCTAATACATAATTCGCATAGGAGATAGGGACAATTTATCTCGCATCGATACTCGATCCCTCAGAGATCCGTGACTTCGGTGAAGGGTCTAGAAATCGAGATACGCTGAAGGTAGAATTCGCACTTTTATCCTCTCGATTGACCTCTCTTGCTGGGATGCACACTTTTCAACCCTCTTCTCTCTTTTCTCGTCGGAGGGCCGATGTAAAATATTAATAGGAAGGCGCACGAATGAGGTGAAAATTCGATACCTCGCTCCGTTTTCCGCGCTCTCTCGTGTCATGAAACGAAAACATTCCCTGAAGTAAGCCTCCGAGAAAAAAGTTATTAATTCTACATTTTCTAAATAAAAGAAAAAAATCATGTGAAATGAAGTATAAAAATTTAGAAATGTGAAAATTAGGTGCATCGTTATATATCAGAATTTAAATCCTTTCTTGGAAAAATACACACTGAGAAAAAAATTCTAAGTAGTATAAAATTGCCACAGATTTTCAGTTTCACAAAGTTCCTTTCTAATTAGAAAAAAAATTACCTGCTTACAGTTTTATAGAATGTTTCGTAGCTTTGTCTATTATTTTTATAAAACACCTCCGGAATTTTCTTGTAAATTAAAAATCAATTCTTTGTTGAAAAATACTTTATTCATGTAAATCAAAATAGATCAGTTTTAAGGATTGAAGTTATCATTAATATCATATTAAATTTCCAATCTACATAACAATAAACCACAATAATATTAACATTCAAAATAAGAGAATGGAGATAAAATTGGATTGTGCTTGTTTGTAAACAATATTTTCTAGATATATTTGATCTCTTTGTTGGTTCTTCTCTACTTTTGGTTTTCTCATTCCTTTCCGCTGTTGAGCAATTGCTGTATACTTGGAATGTAGGCATTGCACGGAGGGAATATTCAATGGAGCGAGTAAGTAAATATTGGATGAAACTGCGCCAAGAGTTGGAAGGGGTTACAAAGGAGGGGGTGGATTGCGGTGGAGGTCGCGGATATCGGATGACTTGAAATTTCCCACTATTAAGACAACGTTGCTCCTGTAAAAAGTCAACCTACCCTTGCCCGTCGCGAAATAAGAACACCCATTTACGGCGCGCCTTTATGCACTTAGTGCGAAGGTCGAATTCCATGTTATGTCCTACGCTCAGGTGGATATTGCTTTCCGTTCGCACGTGCAACTTTTTTACTTCATGTTCCAAAGAAAACTCGACATCGGTAAAAATAAAGAAACAAAAAATAAAATCCATGCAGAACCTTTTCACCTTTTCTCACTTTCTGAGGGATCAACAAACGAGTTCTTTTATCTAGATTTTAAAAAATTTTTTGCGTGTTAAAAGAAAAATTGTAGAAAGTTTTTGATTAATTTAAAGTTAGTGTTTTTTAATTTATCAAATCTCTTGAATCATCAATTAGTATTAAAAAGAGTAACTGAAAAAATGTTTCCTAAATTATTCCTGTAATATTTTTCAAATAAGTCGAATTTGGCATTTTTTCAGAGAAAAAGCCAGAGAGAGCTTTTCGTCTGATTTATCATTTACCAGAAGTTCGTAAGGGGTAGAGTGTTTTGGTGAAAATACGGGGGTGCAATTGTATACTTCGAATTCTATGAATAGTGAATGTTGACGTTTAAGGGCAGGAAGTGAAAAGGAATGATGTAGCTGAGAAAAAGTTAGTGCCTAAAGGAGATGGAAAGGTTATACTTTACCAACATTCGCATTACCTAGTCTCTTAGATTAGAATCAAATAACAGTTTTTTCTTTAATTTCTTTTCTGGCGAATGTCTCTTATGTAATGAAAAGTTTTTGATTAATAATGTATATGACCACATTTGTCTTATTCTATTATTGAAATATTAATTTAAATGAGATGAAAAAATGAGAAAAAAAATGTTTGAACCATGAAATTTATCAATTGAAGACATGAGAATGACTACTCGTTAAAGACCATTTGAAATTGGCCCCTAAAGTAATAGTTAAAACAACCTAATTTAGGGACCAACTTCAAATGGTCTTTACCGAGTCGTCATTCTCATGTCTTCAATTGATATGATTTATCAAAGTGAATAAATTTATTCAACGATGAATATTCTTTATTATTAAAAAAATTAAATGTTTTAAATACGAGTTTTGAAAATTGTGAACTTTCTCCATGATTTCTTTTCTAGATAAAATTAATTTTTCTATTTTTAATGAATGCGTGCTCGAAGCATAAAAACTAAACGAATAAGCACGTGCTTTATGTTCCTCCATTGATTTAATTTTACGTGAACGACGTTGGGAGGAAGGGAGGAGAGAAATGAAAAAGGTGAATGGCAATGCCGTTTGGAACGACCCTCGAGGGATTTCAGTGGACAACGTGGTACCATTCTTTAGGATATTTTATCCGGCGTATTTATACGGACGACATGTCAGGACGAGATACTCGCCCGGGATTTTTAAATTTGATTTACGCGCCTCGGGGCGCTCGTACATTCAATTCAAACGTAGATTCAGCTTAATGTGTAGACCCAAACACATTTCAGATCGACCATGACAGACTGATAAAAAAAAATACCGTTTTCGAAATTCTCTAATGATTTCTGTCAAAATAATTTCGAGGAATTTTCATTTATTCAGGATGTCTAGCGGACCGGGAAATCGGGGAAAAGCGGGAAAAACCCGGAAATTTTATTTCAGATCTGGAATTTTTTAATTTAATAGTAAAATCTACTTATTTTCACTTTATTTACGGCTATTTGAAAAGGGTAAAAAAGTAAATTTCGAAAATAAAAGATAGAGAAAAATAGAGATGGAAAAAATGTTAATCTATTTATTTCGGGAGAAATTATAAATTATCTTGGATAATATATACGTTTATATTCATATTCTTCAGTTTCGACCTTCTGACAATTTTATGTGTATTTTTTTCGTGTGAAAGGTACAGTTAATAAAAATATCTTTTAGTATTGATAAAGTTAGAAGCGTTGCCTATCAATACTAAAAGATGATTTTATTAATTGGAGCTTTCGCACGAAGAAAATACATGTAACATATACGTTATTGTAAATAAAAAATGCAAAATTGGTCGGGAAAATGAAAAATTTGGTCGGGGAAAATCGGGAAAAACCTGGGAATTTCAAATGTCCTGATCGTTAGACACCCTGTTATTTCAAGGTACCATTTAATTTGGATGAAATACGATCAAAAATATTAAAAAATTCTTAAATGAAAGGTACAGTGCGCTTTTAAAAGAAAATATAAATAAATATTATCAGACCTTCTTCATTATTTCTTTATTGGTATATTTAGAAATAATTCTTTTGTAAAATTGCTTTCATAAAATGTAAGTCCATGAAATCCATGAAATAGTTAATTTCATGAGTCGAGCTCATTTCAAGGTAATTTCCTCTAATATCTCAACCTAATTTCCTGAGATTCATTGTCCACGTTGTCCTCGAATTGTACAGAACACTACTGAATGAAGCATTGCATTCTCGGAACCACGACCCAGTACCTTGTAATTACCCTTCCGTTCCCATAGTCGATTTTGCGACTACTTTAACTTTAACCCTATCGTAAATCGTAACGAAATACAAAGAACAAGAAGACGACAAAAAAGAAGTATCCTGAAAAAGAAAATTGCACATTTCTAAGAGCTGTACTGAAAGCCTCGAAGCTCAAATAGAATAAATCTCAATCAATTGATTATTTATATAAAAGAAGATCAAATATAAAAGGAACCTAATTTTTTATTGTGTATCGAGAAAACATCTTTAATAGTGATTATTTCTTGTTATATCATATAACTTCAAAAATCTATTCAACGAGAAGCTGATGAATTCAGTTTATTTTCCCAAGCTACTTTGTGATGGTGCTATTTTTCTAATTGCTTTTATTTGAAGTCTTCTTCGTTAATTCCATTATATTGAACGTTGGTGGATTCGTAGGAGAGTAATAGTAACCTCCCCAAGACGAGGGCTTAGTGTGCTAGGGAACGTACCATCCCCCTTAGTTTCAATCCCATTCAGGACGATCTATCCAAGATTACTTCGTAAACTTCCGGAAATAACCACTGGGGCTCGCCTATGTCTGACCAACGACCTCGATGTGCTTGTAGAAACGTTACGTGAGTACATACATACAGCTGTAACCACATCTGTACGCAATCGTATGTGCTCACGTAGCCAATATTATAGATCTCAATGTGCCTTCGTGTTTGCAATTGTGCATTCTTTGTATAAGTGCAAATGCGATTCTTCGAAGCCAATGGATAAAGGATAGTTTTTAATTACCGAACGATTTCCACCAGTGTAAGGAATTTCAGACACGTAATGCATAAACAGCTGCTAGTTTATAAATTTTCGATTCACCCCTCTGCGGTTTTACAGCATATCATGAAAATACATTCAGAAATTGGAATTACTCAGAAATCTTGGAATTTCTATTAATCAACAGAAAAAAATTAGTTGTAGATTAGTAAATAAATAAAGCGAATGAATGAAAAATGATTAATTAAATTTTAGGATATTGGCAAAACTTTTTTTTACATTTAGCCCATAATTGTTCCATAAATCTACCAGCGGAGCGGAAGTTATGAAACACAAAACTGGTGTTTACCGTTTATTAATTAACGAAAAACCGAAAAATGTATCGAATTTCAATACTGCTTTCCACGATTATTCACTTCCAATTTAATGGTTTTATAAAAATCTCTCGAATTTTCATCAGCGATGCGGAATGTAATAAACCTTCAATTTTTGAATAGAGTAGATAGGTGCACTTTTTTTTGTTTTTAAATTTTTTGCTTCTAATATAGGGTAAACGTGCGTATGTACGCATGCATGCGAGAATGCAGGATCATTTTTTACTCGAGTCTGTGTGAGTGCATTGTGGGGATATCAATAGGGTGTAGATGTTGGATATTGGTTATCTGACACGTTTCATACCCACACAGTAAACGCCGATAAAACCATTATCGTTCCACGTTTCTCTCTTTGCTTTGCCCTCCGGCTTTCGCCCGACCAGCAGACACTTACCAATAACTTATCGCGTTATATTTTTGTCGCGATTACCTTTCATATGAGAGACTTTTATTTTTTGTTAGTGGCCTTTGTGTCACGATAAATCATCTTAGCTCTTGACACTTGTCGCACTTGGGTCAAGGAGCACAAAAGAAATGTTCAAAATTTATCCACTGGGACATTTATCTTCTTTCAGAATTCTCTTTTCCTTTAAATGTTGTCTGGAATTAATAAGCTTTCAAAAGTTTCTTTTGTTTTTTAGAGGTATATTTCCAATTTTTATTTAGACTTGTCTGAAGTTATGGAATAAAGAAATTAAAGTGTAGGCAATGTTTTTCATTAATATGTAAGTTTATTTTTTAGTTTACTTAAATATGCATTGCTAACGAATTATTATTTCCTTTTTTGATACTTTTCTGTAATTTTTAGATATTTATATATCAATATTACAATATATTTATATTTATATTACAATTTAAAATACTTAATGAAGCAGTGAATGAAAATTTTTTTATTTCTAAGTTGAATGGTATTGGGGTATCAAAAAAGTCTACGATTCCCAAGAATTGGTATCGCAATTTTTCTCTCATTTGCTGTGGTTAGCGTACTACAGTAAATACACGGGAAGTGTTAGGTTTACTCTGACTAACCGAGCGAAAAGGTTACTCAGCACTTCTGACTCAGGGTTTACCTAATTTCAAGTTCCTTCCCCTAATGCACTCAAGACAAATGCATTATGAGCAGGAAAGTGTTCAAGTACGTGCCAGCCTTTTAAAAAAGTATAGTAATTTTTCATTTCTCTCCAGTTCTTTAGGAAACACATTTTTAGTCTTAAACCTCTGTTAAAACTCTTGCAAAAATTATCTTTGAATTAAATTAAAAACTTTGTAACAAGGCACTTTATAGTAAGTTTGTTTTTCATAAATAAGACATAAAGATTCTTTTTTACGAGAATTAATTATATTATTTGATGGAAAATTGGAACAATAATACCTTTCGCCAAGAAATTTAAACTATTTATCTTCATCTATTGTGTACTTTAAGTTCGAAATTTAAAATAAAAGCGATTATTAGAAAAAAGCACACAAATTAATTTTGATTGTCAATAATGCTAATTCTTGACTGACATTTCTACGTTTTCTGAGTCTCGTTAAAAGAATTACCGTTCGCCGAGGAGCAGGCGAAGCTGGAACTGAAAGCTTGGAGCTTTCGTAGTTCGTGTCGATGATTCGTCGATTCGATCGATATTCGCTCGAGTTTAATTGTCCCTTTAACTTTCGTTATTTCCGTTCGAAGAGAGCCAAGAATGGATTTGCACAAATGAATCATTTAGCTTCCTCTCCTGAGTTCTCTGCTTTTTTTTTCACATACTACAAATTCGATAATATTTTTTCTGAATTTGTCAAGTCTAAGTTGTGAAAAGGATAAATCCTCCACGTGTTTTAAAATTTCGAATGTCGTGCGTATTTTGAAAATTGAGTCTTTTTTGCTTTGCGTTTCATAACGGCACCTTCATCGGAAAATGCACAAATTACTTTTTTTTCCGCAATCATAAAGTCATGTTAGGTATACCTAGAACCGAGGAGGTGAATCCCGAAAGAACTAAGGAAAGCGATAGCAAAAGAGTCGGGGTTGAGATGGAAGTCAGGTAGAATGTTGCGCTTCTACCCAACAAAGCGGGCGCAAAGCGTAGCCCGAAAACTTTTGATAACACTTGCAAATTGCTTTTGAAAATAGAATAACAATTCAATTTCAGTGAGAGCGGGGGGTCGGGTTTAGAGGTTGGGACGAGGCAGTGCTTGCGGGGTGAGAATAGTTGGAAGTTATAGGGTGTATAGATCCGTGAATAGCTCTACGAAAGAAGAGAGAGAAGACGAATGCGAAACAACTAAGAAATGACAAAGTCAAGTCAAGAAAACGACCGAAAGCAAAAAGGGAAAGGTGATAAGATCTTATATGGCGAGCCAATCTTGTCGCACATCCGGCATCGGGAATCCACTTCCGTTATAGGAAGAGCCATTCCCAAGTGTCCCTTCCGGCATGATTTTTATCCATTGTTAAAGCTGTTTTATTTGCATATATTAAAGAATACAGAAAAGAAAATTGATAAATCAGTTTAATATGGCAATTATTTCTAAAGAAAAGTTTGGGGTTTCTTGGTATATTTGTTGCGGAATGTTTCTCATTTTTTACTTCCTTATAGAGGAAGCTTTGTAATGGTTACATTTTCGAAATTTTTTAAAATCATTTAATTAAATGTTTGCTAATTGGTAAATGTATAATACAATGTTCTGAACAGTTTTGTGTGTGTGTGTGTGTGTGTGTCACACTTTTTGGTTAGCACGATAATTTGAGTACGGTTGTAAATAATTTCATGAAATTTGCACGACCTAATTTTACTACTATCTCAAATCGGACACAAGGATTCCAAAGAATATTCATTGAATTTTTTTCTAGCTCTTTTATAATACTTGAAAAATCGTTCTTTTTTTCTAGCTCTTTTATAATACTCGAAAAATCGTTCATTTATAATTAAAACTTTTTCCATTAGCATTATTCACAGTTAATGTATGAGAGGAAATGATTCCTTGACTCGAAACGAATCCATTGATCTATAATATTAATACATTTTGTTCAAGATTAAGAAAATTTAAATCATTTATTTTATAATATTGAAAAAATTTAGATTTACAATTTTATTAAAATAATTAATGCTTCTTCTATGAGGAAGAAAATGATCTATTTGCTATTTCATCATAACGAGGAAGCAAAGTGCTCATGATATGAGCACCAAAAAATATAGACTACAGGAAAACACCCGAAATCGAATGGTTGATATAAATAGTCTTTCAGTTTCTTTTTTGACTTTTGAGATATAGAAATAAGTTCAAATAGTTGGAACTGAAAGCGTTTCCGAAGTAGAGTTTTTTATCGACCGTTTCGCACTCGACCTAACGAGAAAGTAGAATGAATGAAATATTATTCTGTTCCTTTTCCTTCACTTTTCGTCATTTCAAAGTTGAAACCATTTCGTGACATAAACTCAAGAAACTTCCACGGACTTGTGTTTAAAGTTCTCGCTCTTGTCAGCATTATCGAGATTTTCTTTATGAAGATATTTTTACTGAATCAAGGGAAAAAGTATTTTTATTACATTCACCTTATATTTAAAGTGCAGCATGTTCATTGGCAATTTGATAAAATAACAACTGTTACAATTTTTATCAATAAATGCAAAAAAAAGTAATAATAATCCTAAAATTCTTTACTTATATTCTTTCTGAATTTTCATCTCTTCTTCATTTTTTAAAACGATTATCTTTTTAACTCCGTTTCTACTTCCGTTGGAAAAATACCAGAAAGTTTCTTTCGCTTGAGAGCATCAAAGTAAATTGTAACTTCTGGAATCAATTCTAAGGAGTCAGCATCTCATTTAAAAAAATTAAATGTAGTTTCAGTTATAGTAGGTTTCACTAAATAGAAATATTTTTTAATTATTAACAATTATTTTTAATCTTTTATTATAATATTATTTGCGTGATATAATATTTCTGTCAGTTGTCACTGATCAGAATGGAATTTCCATCTTTGCCGTAGACTCTTCTTGAGAAGGGTAGAATCTGGCACAGCAAAACCTGGAACAATAGGGGAAAGTTTCGAAATTGGAGGTGGTTGTCATCATGAATTCGCGTTACCATAAAGATATTCTATTTTGGAGATTTTGAATACAAAATAGCATGCATTTTACACGCTGATTACCATTCAACTGTCACAAAGAGAAAGAAACTTTTCACCAGTTTTCTCTGTATTATAACTTTTATTTCTACCCTAATAGAGAAAATTATATCCTTTTATCCTTTCAGTATTTTGCATAAAAGTAAATTGAATCTGCATCATGTAAAATATTAAAATGGCTATAAATTTGAACCAATAACTTTAAACTTGGATGAAATAGATTTTTCGCGCCATCAGAGCTTCTTGAAGAAGAAACTGCAATATTTAATTACGTCTTTCACTCTGTCAAATATTGCAATTCAGTGATCCTCGATTTCCTCGTCTTTCCCGCTAGAGTTACTCGCTTTCCGTAACTCCTTTGCGCCTCGAGGGAGGCTAATATTTTCTGCAAATTTACTTTTCACCAAAAGGCTGAATAGTCGGACCGCGGCACAGAGTTTGCTTCTACTTCGCCAATTACGTATTTTTTTTTTTCTTCTTTTCTTATAATCGAAAACTTTGGTCGGGAAACCTATTATCTTCGACGCTGACGTATACTTTGACGGCGAGAGAAAGAAAGAGTAATGCTGTGAAGATAGATCGCTTGTGTAACGAAAAAGGAGGCAAAGGTGAAAGAGAGATAGACTACGAAAGCTCTGTAAAGGCCGAAGGAAAAGATTGACAAGAAACCAAGTTTCTTTTTGAGTTCTTTATGAACCGAAGTCGCGATAAATTGAGATGGAGTTGCTTCCTCTCAACTAGAATCCCCTTATTTCTCAAAACTTTGACGACGGAAGGTACTTTCCACTAACGACGCGTAGTTAACAATGTAAAAGCTTCCTAGCTCCTACATCGAGAACTTACAATTTTAAAATGTAAGGATACAAACAAATTGATCTAGTCGCAATAGGTACGTTTGATGCGTTCCCTACAAATGGGAAAAACTTTGTATAAACGAGCTCTTAAGAAATAAACGCAACGAACGACAGAAATAACGATAAAATAGTTTATTTTAAACTGCAAAATTATTTCCGTAAACTTCCTTTTAAGTTTCTTCAATTTAATCAAATATTTAACTATTACATCAAACAATCAACAATTACTTATGTAAAATTGTGCTTGAAATGAAGGTTATAAAGTTAGATAATATTATTCTCTATTCATATACACTAATATTCCGGTTATCACTCTGTTTTGTAACGAAAATTGTAACTTTTTTGCATTCCATAGTCAACAAATGCAAGAAAGTGACAATCTTCGTATAAATTTTGGAGAATATTTTTTATGAAATGCAGTTCAGCAAGCAAATAAAATTTCGGTTTTGTATCTGAATTTTATGTTAGGATAACTGGATTTCGTTGGATTTATTTGTGAGTCGAATATTTTTCCCATGAACGTCAATAAGTACCAAACGAGAGGTATTCAATTACAGGAAACATATTATCCAGATTCCCGAAAACATTTACAGGAAAAATGTTAACATTTACTCTTCAATGTTTGTATATTGTACATTGTACATTTGTACATTCTTGTGGCTTTGCTTTATGACAGTTAATCCAGGTGGGCCGTTGAAAATTTGTTTTCTAACATAATAGGACATTTATTTTTGTAATTGATTTTCGAGGGATATATCTGTAAATTTAAATGTAAATTTAAATTCTCTTTGTATTTTTGAATTGGTATTCTTAATTAATGTGAGTATATTAATATAATATAATATTAACATAATGTGAGTATATTAATATATATAGTATATTAATATATAATAATTTATCAGCTCTTCATTAGTAGGAGCTCAGGTCGTTCATTATAACTAAGCTGCATATAACGAACTTATCTGAAGCGACACTTATCTTCGTCTCTTGAGACTTTTTTTTCTATCAATAGATGTAACAGTTTTTGTTCTACTGGTCCATGTATTTCGTTTATTTATTAAATATAGCTTTCGTCCTCCAATGG
>JBAGKK010517769.1:0-13475 GCA_037177015.1 Euceroptres primus
GTTTAACCTCAGGGGCTTTTCCTCTATCCGCAACCTGAGGACGCGCTACGTAGTGGTGACAGGTACCCACCAAGTAGTTGAGAAATTACTTTAGGAACAAAAATTAAAAAAATTGTTTCATTATTTATTTAACACTAGATTATTATTTCACATTAGAAATAATACCAATATTTAAATATTAATTCAGTTTGGAACCCTTAGCGACTACGGCATAGATTTGTTATGAGCGACGCATGGGCGAAGTTTTGGATTCGATAAATTCAAAATTATAATTATTATAACATTAGAAGCATGCATAAAAATTCTTATCGCCTTGTCTCACTCGCAGTCCCAGCGCTCACAAGAATTGCTGATGCAGCATACGCTACCTCGGGTAAAGAATCTAAGCGAGCTGGCCTTCATGACTAAAAAGATTTTATTTTATTCTACATTCCGAAATTTTAAAATGAATTATAAATTCAGAAATGCCGGAAAAGAGATCGAGGAAATTCTATATCCTCTCTCTTAACATGCTTTCAGGCACTCAGGAAGATTTTTCAAAAATAATTTGTACACATTTTGCTAAAATAAATGTGTATCCAAATCCGGTAATTATAATAATAAATATGTGCAAGCGCGTTACGGCGCTCAATCGTTATTAGATATTTAAGGGATGAAAGCAAGGAATGGAAGAATGAGAAAACGTATAATGAACTGCGCGGAGGAGGAACAGGGAGGGAGATAATGCGTGCTGAATCTTTTCTCGCCACACACACGTGCAAGTGCCATGCCACTGTCTTTTACTATTTACAATGTTTTGCGTCCACTCACACGTGTCGCGAACATAATATGTATATGCCGATTGCAATAGCCGCTTTCATCTCGGCAGTTCAACACGAGGTCCAGCCATGCTTCTCTCCTTCCCTCCTCATCCTAGCCTCTAAGCATCAACGATGTGGATCTTTCAAACTCTACGTGCTCTTTCAAACAAACCAACTTCCTTAGGGAATTACTTATTCCTAAAAATTCATCCATAACTACAGGTCTAAACATTATTAGTTGAGTTTAATTAAGTTTAAACATACTATTAATTAAATCTAGATCAGTTATTTATAAACTGTGGTTGAAAATTATTGCTATTATGAAATAATGGCCTGTGAACTTAACACAACATGCTGAGCAAACACATTTTCAAGCTCAGTGAGGATAGCAGTAACGCAAAATTTCGCAAGTGCTGACAGCAATTTGACAGACACTCGTATGAAAATCCGAATTATCCCTACCAATTCGCCTTTAGCCAATACCAATTTCCTGAATAAACGAAAACCCCTATCGCGTTTGACCCTCGATGCACCGATGAGGGCGAATAGAGCCAAATCAAATTTTCAGTCTTTTGAGAATCTTGGTAACGACCAGACCTAGAATAGTAAAGAGCACAGATTTTTTCATCGAGCACGTTCATATTTCGGAACAACGCGTTGAGTGGACGTAAAACTCAAATTCTCTTAGCCGCACAGAGTCGACCGGGGAAATAAATTATTTCGATATTATTTTGGATCCGGACAATTTTTCTAGAGAATGATCTCGATAGATTAATAGCACTGAATCTCAAAACGGTTTTGTTAACTGTCAAAATATCTAATTAGGGTTTTCGAGAAAAGTAATTAGTTAGAATATTGATCGATACCTATACTTTCAATAATTCTCTTTTTAACAGCCAACTATTTCTTCTCTGCGTGAAACTAATTGAAAAATAGAAGCAAGGTGTTGTGTCGCACGTATGTGTCGCGAAAAAGGACGAGAGCTGTTAATTTGACAGCGAACGAATTCAAATCATCACCCTTTACAGAAGAACTGAAGTTAGGGCGACTTATCTCTCTCTCTCTCTCTCTCTCTCTCTCTCTGTCTCTCTCTCTGCCCCCCTTCTCTGTCCCTGTCTCTCTCTCTCTCTCTCTCTCCCCCTCTCCCTCCCTCTTTTCTTACGGATTGGTAGGATAAGTCTAGTACAGTAAAAGATTAATGTATCGTTGTCATGATTATTTAATGTTGCTCATATTTCCTCATAGCAAAATATCTGAATAAACGTAAAAATTCTCTGGGAACTTTGGACTCAAAATCAGCTTGTCATTAATTTTTTGAATTTCCCTCCCTTTTCCTCACACATTCGCTTCTGGTAGCATACAAGTAACAGTTGAAAACAACCCCTTTAGTCCGAAGGGTGACAAAAATGATCCCACATTTATAAATAGGATTCGCAATTCACATTAGAATCTTGGCAGTTTGGAGCCCAGCGTGCGCAATCATATAAATTAAAGAAAAGACTTTTTGCAGCATTAATTTCTTTTCTTGCACAATTTTGTTTGACTTCAAATTTATTTGTTTAAAATAAATAGAGCTGTACGTAATAAACTGATGGTGACAGTGGTGGGATAATCTCTCCCGTTGTCATCAGTAACATTATTGTTACGTTTTGTTACCGTGACTTTTTGCTACCTGTTCTATTTTTCCCACTCTCAAAATTTGCCACTTGTCAAATTTTTGTTACTTATGTTATTGTTTCTTGAATTCATTCAAGATCAATGTCACTAGAAATTCGTCTTTGTGCTTCACAGCTGGAGATTAATTCTAGAATTCAATCTTTTGTGCCTTCCGGCAGAAATTTTGAACTCCAATTTTATTTTTTTTATTTCTAATTCTCTCCTTTAATTTTATTTTGAAAACTAAAGTTTCTTAGAATTTGCTTCTGTGCTTCTAAGCAGGAAGTCAGTTCTTGAAGTCAAAAACTTGTGCTTTGTGGCAGAGCCGCTGAATTATTCAACTTTAACTGCAATTAAAATTAAAACCATAAAGAAAGTTGGTCTTCTTGCTTCTCAGCAGAAGACCAATTTTCGAATTGAATTCTGTGCCTAGTGGCAGAGATTTGGAATTCAACTTGTTGTATCCGATCCTTTCTTTCGGTTCTCGTTAAAAGGAAAGGAATTTTAGGAATTTATTTTCAGCTAAAAGAAACCTTTTTAATATTATTAATACTTAACTGCCGTGCAACGACTTCTATTGTATAAACTTATCGGCTGAGGAAGTTTAAGGAACCATAATTCGGCTAGAATTTGTTCTATCTAAATTTTAGCGGTTCTTTCCCTCTGTGGATTAAACCTCGAGTCATGGACTCTGTTTTTCCACGTGCAGAGTCAGAGTTATTATTCTTTCTTCCATAGGAGTGAAAAATAAGAAGAATTCACATTGTAATCTCACCAATTAAAATTCTTTCATAATTCGTTCACGCTGGATCTTGGCGATTTACTTGCCTTCCCTGATCCGCGCAGTGCTCGAAGTTTTCTAATCCTATATCCTGGTTAGAGAACACCACGGTCATCGGACTACCCTGTTAAAACGAAAGTGTTAGAGAAAAAGAAACATTGTAATTATTATCCGGTGATAGGTGAAAAATAGTAAATCGCGAGTTTTGTTTTCATTCCAACTACCGACTAAAGAAGTTTAATGAAGCAGAATTCGGATAGAATTAATTCTTTCTGAATTTTAGCGGTTCTTTCCCTCTGTGGATTAAATGTTGAATCACTGACTCTGTTGTTCCACGTGAAGAGTCAGAATTATTATTCATCCTTCCATAGGAATAGAAAGCGAAAACAATCCATATTGGAATTCCATCAATTTGAATTCTTCCATGATTCGTTCACGTTGGATCTTAGCGAATTACTTGCACTCCCTGATCCGCGCAGTGCTCGAAGTTCTCTAATCCTACGTCCTGTTTACGGAGTCCCGAGGTCACCGAACCACCCTGTAAAAAAAGGAAGCGTTCGGGAAAGAAACATCAGAACGCCATTGTCGTCCCCACGCCCTTTGTGATCTACAGATCCCTAGTTTGTCCGATTAAAAAGATAGTTACTGTGTGTGCAGTGGGACCAACTGAACTGCCTGCACCCATCGTGCAGAACATGGGACCTTTTCTGGAAATTGATTTAGAAGTAGGGGAGGCCCTTGCCCAAAGAAGAAGGTCTTTCGAAGAAGAGAATCACCCCATGCGTGGGAAAAATCCCCCCGTAGTGGCTGAAGTAATTCAGTTAGGTATCTCTGATAACGACTCTTTAGATGGAGAGACTGACCCTCCTCCCAGTTCTGATTATGAGCTAGACATAGGGATTGTTTCCTTTTTTTTTTTTTTTTCTTTACGTGACCATCCGGCTGGAAATTCATGAATCCTCCTAGATAGTGGGATTAAGGATTTTAATGTTCGAATGTATGACTATGTTCTAGTTCTAGTTAAGTCTAACATAGGCGACATTCTCACGGGAGGACTTAACCCTAATATTGGAATGTATGACTCTCCAACAGAGCACATACCACATCCCTTAGTTCGAAGTCAGGAATCCTCCGCTAAAAGAATTCCTACAGGATGCAACGAATGGAGTTGTATATAATCGACGCTACGGAGCCCGGTTTTGTAAAAATCATTCTAAGTAAATTAAAGGGAGTAGCCCGCGAAAGTGTCAGAGACAAACGGTTCAACACGGTTAACGAGGTGATCGCGCACCGCAAGAAACGGTTTGCCCCTTCCAAGAAATACCAATGGCACTTCGAGGCCATTCTAAACCTCAGGATGAAGCAGTCATAGACTGTTAGTGATTATTACGATCGGGTACATGGCCTGCTCAGCGGCGCTAGACACGCGATTGAGGAAAAGTACACTAGTAGTTACAACGAGGGTACTGTCCATGAGATCAAGGAAAGCACTGTAATGATGAAGCCAATTGTAGATGCCGCTCTAGATGCCTTTATTAAGGGCCTGTCGGATGAGATGTCCACACTCGTGGACACCAGAAACCCAAGGGACCTTAGCGAAGCTCTAGAACATACTCTACATATAGAGGAAAGGTTAATGCAATCCAAAAGAGTTAGGACCACTGCTTCCTCGTACTACATCTCGCGACCGAACGACAGGGCTCCGGAGCTTCAGCGCTCCCCGAGCCCATTCACTAGGCAGATGGATAGGCCTGATCAGAGGGAAGCAAAGAAGACCGTAGACATGCCTACGGCCACAACACCTGTCACACTACCACCCAACGTACTCTACCCGCAAACTACAATCCACCAATTGCAACAGCAACTACAACAATCGCAACAGCAACTACAACAATTGCAACAACAATTCCCTTCAATGTATCAACCTACACTCTCTACATTCCAATTCTCAGCAAACTACCCTCATGATCCCTATCCATTATAGGCAGTGTCACCTCCCCTAAACCCGCAACTGCCTCGAAACCAACAAGGGCAGCACAACCCACAGTGGACCGGACAGCGCCTGGGAAGCGCCAACTCTCCACGATCCACATCACCAGGACCGGCCGCGAGTTTAAACTGCGAACCGCGTCAGCGAGTCCGAAACTTCAAAAGCGTCCCAAAAAGGTAAATTTCTCGGAGAACTCCGTGGAGTTTTTCGAGCAGGACCCAAGGCAGAAGAGTCACCAGTATTCGAAGTAGTTGCCCCCGAGTTCCGGAACCCAAAATCGAGTTTCCTCGTTGATCCCGGATCGGATACAAATTTGATAAAGCTATGCGCCCTTCGGCCGGAATTGATTTTAAGGTTAAAAACTCCGAGTTGATAACAGAAATCACAAACCATACTGTCGAAACGATTGGTACCATTGAGCTCTCAATCCTAAAAACCCGAGTCGAATTCCACGTAGTGAGAAACAGTTTTCCAATCTCGACCGACGGGATCCTAGGTCTGCATTATCTAAGGCAGGAACAGGCTCAGATTTCGTCCAGGCATAACGCGATCGTTTTAGTCTCGGATGCCCTCACCTCAATCCCCTTCGTGGATCAAGAGTCACGCGATACTAAGGCGAATCTTCGGCTCGAAGTCAAACCTTTTTTAGGAATGTTCACCATCAAGGCTAGAACAACGCAACACATCCCCCTAGATGTGCTCACAAACCCTGAACTCTCGCAAGGCTATCTACCTAGAGTGGATAGCCCCGAAGGGTTGTACCTCGGAGAGGCCATCGTCTCGAAAAGGAGCGGTGTGTTCCACGCTCTCACTATCAACACGACGGAAGATGACATCGAATTAAAACTAGTAGCTCATTCCTTTTGAGTTCCGCAAATTCCCCGATAAGGATTCCACGGATTCTGAAGTAGTGTCGGGATGGGCGGAAGATTTTGCTGATATTTTTCATCTGAACGGCGAAAAATTTACCTTTACCCTTCTGATATAACACAGGATACCGACTATCGATGAGGAGGTCATTCACAAGAGGCAGTATCGATGTCTGCACGAAGCCCTTGAACAGCTCGATATCCAGATCTAAAAACAACTCAACTGTGGAATCATTAGCAATTCCACATGCCCGTAGAACTCTCCACTACTGATTGTCCCTAAAAAAATCGACGCCTCCGTCGAGAAAAAATGAAGGATTGTGATGGATTACAGAGACCTCAACGAGAAAGTAATATGAGATGTCTACCCCCTCTCCAAAATCAATAAGATCTTCGACAGATTGGGGACCGCTAGGTATTTCACTGTGTTCGACCTTGCAAGTGGCTTTCATCAAATCGAAACACATGCAGACGATCCATATAAAACGTTATTTTCGACACGGCGAGGTAACCACCAGTACAACCGAATGCATATCGATATCAAGAACGCCCCGCCCAGTTTTCAGCGCCTTTTGAACGGCGTGTTGAAGGGAATGTTGGATTCTGAAGCATTTGTCTACCTCGACGACATTATCTACTCTAAAACCCTTGAAGAACACGATCGGAGAGCAAGGCGACTATTTGCGGGATTGCGAGAAGCGAATTTGAAGCTTCAGCCGGATAAATGTGATTTCCTGAGAACTGAAGTGGCCTATCTGGGTCACGTGATCCCGCCAAGATATTTGCGATTAGGAACATCCCTCGCCCCACTTCGGTCAACGCAATTCGTCAGGTTCCTAGGTCCTCATTCCAAATGGGAATGGGGACAAAAGCAGGAAAGCAGTTTCCGGAAAATGCGCCAGTACCTGTGCAGTGAACCCGTGTTGCAGTATCCCGACTTCAAAAACCTCAATTTAAAAATGATTAACTCTCACGCTGTCGTGACGAACCTTTTCTCCCAGTATGGTGCCCCTAGAAGCATCCACACTGATCGAGGTGGCAGTTTCATAAGTAAGCTTATAAAGCATCTGGAGAAATTGTTCCAATTGAAACAAATAACGTCCTCGGGATACCGACCACAAACCAACGGGAGCCTCGAGAGGATCCCACCTCTCTCTCTCTTTTCTTCCGCATCTATAGGATAAGTCTATTACGGTAAGAGATTAATGTGTCGTTTTCATGATTATTTAATGTTGCTCATATTTCCTCATACCAAAATATTAGAATAAATATAAAAATTATCTGGGAACTTTGGATCCAAAATCAGCTTGTCATTAATTATTTGAATTGCCCTCCCTTTTGGTCACACATTCGCTTCTGGTAACATACAAGTAACAGTTGAAGACAAACCCTTGAGTACGAAGGGTGAGAGAAACGATCTCACATTTATAAACATTCATATTCGAATCTTGGCAGTTTGCAGCCTCCGCGTGCGCAGCCGTCATACATATATAAATTAAAGAAGACACTTTTTGCAGAATTAATTTCTTTTCTTGTACAATTTTGTTTGTCTTCAAGTTAGACATTATTTGAAAAATTTTTCACATTTTTCTGCATAAAATAAATTCTCAAAGCTAAATCTTTAGGAGAAGAAGGTACAGTCAATCCAGTAAACAATAAACTCATGTCAAAATTAGAGAAGATAAATTAAATAGCTTAAAATTGCAGGCATTCGGCATAATTTTTTTGAGAAGCCACGAACAGATTTGTAACCAGTACAAAAAGCTACCTTAAATTAAAAAAAGCAATATCTCGATATATAAATTTGTTACTGAGATATTGAAAGTTGTTGCAATTTGGAAGCGCTAATTCAAATACAGCGCGATCGTCCGCGAGTACCAGCTGGGGAGACGAAGCTGCTCCCTCCACGCCAGCGCCACCACAAACTGCTTTGATCCTTGCCTGTCAATCATGTGTGATTATAAACAATAAAGCTGCAATGTAATGCTTCGTAAAATTCATAACAAATAGTACAACTCTTCCCCTATGCTCGGTTAAAACTTGAGCTTCGTATGTTTAAAATTGTAGCAGCAGTAATTGCTTTAAAAAAAACTATCTCATCGACAAATAGACGTACAACAATTTTTTTTTAAGTTGTGAAACAATAGCACCTGTCGAATGGTTTCACTTCGACTCCATAACATGAAAATTGACAAAGCTATTTCATTTTTCGCAAGGCAAAAAAATTCTCGAAGCTTTTTGGTCAAAGTGTTTTCTTTCAAAATGCTCAGCATGAAATTCTTAAGAAACGCGAGGAATCGATTTTTTAAATTTGTTTTTATGTTCAACATTATGTAAACAAATACAGTGGACAAATTAACTATATGATTTTTTCTCTGTGAGAGAAGTACTTAACTAATTTTTTTGTTGATCAGAATTAATGAAGAATGGCTTAAAGAACGTATATAAATATTTTCTTCAACATATTATTTAATTCGTATAAATAATTTATTTGAACAAATACTCCAATCTATTAGTTTTTTGTCTTTCGACAATTATTTTGACCATAACTTATTGTGATTTATTACTATAATGTTATTTAGTAACAAAAAATTGTTAGAATATGATACTTTATTAAAAATCGATCCACTTATAAACAATTTTTTAAACTATTAGGGCCCATTGGCAGACCAATAGATATAGCAGGAAAGTTAATATTGGGATTAAAGCATTTAATCAAAATGTTTTGTTTTACTCAAACAATTTTATTTTTGAATTGTTTGAATATTTTTTGAGTAACAAATTTATTTTAAAATACAATTAACTAATAAACTAACAGCGCCATTCGATTCTACGGAAAATATTTAATGGAGTTCATGTGTTTCATTATTTTCTTCTCCACCTAATTTGTTAAGGTATATAAATAAATGCTGAAACTGGTATAATGTACCATGCAATCGTTTAGTTATGCTTTATAACAAATTGGGTGAAGAAAAAAATTGTGCAACACATCAACTCTATGTGTAATTGTTTTCCGTAGTACCGAATGGGGCTATTAGTTTTTCCGCAAATCGCATTTTTAGGTTAATTAATGTAATAATTGACAAATAAAATTTTTATCCGTGAAAAAACACATTTGGATCAAACGCTCTCATCCCAACACTAGCTTTTATGCTAAGTCTATTGGTGTGATAATGGGCCTGAATAATTTCAAAAAATGTTTACAGTTCAAGATCCTGTCTCTATGTTGTCTTGTCATTATCATTAATATTGAAAAAATTATTGAATAGCACTAATCTATATATTACCATAGTTACCTAAACATTTTCACCCAACTTCATATTGTCAAAAGCAAGACTTCTCGAAAAAAAATATAAAAAACATTTGACTGTTCAAGGATCTTGGTTAAAAATATTCTCGAAATTTCGAGCGATCTGAAGCAAGATCAGGATTTTCTTGTCTTGAGGTGCATCACTACAAAAAACTGATAGATTGGAGTATTTGTTTAAAGAAATTATTTATAAGAATAATAAAATGTTAAAATTTTGAAAGAAAAAACTTCAAAAACCATTCAAAATTAGGGGCTGCAGATGATTATGAACTTTAAATTCCCATTTTGAACCACTGTAAGCCGTTAGGCTACAACGCGACCGAAAAACTGCGAGAATTTTTTTTCCAAAATATGAAAAAATACATTTTTGGTACTTCGTGGACAACTTAAGGACACTTTAGATATTATATTTATTTATTTCGTTTACTATTTCACAATGCCCCTTGGGTCGAAAAACAACAATAAAAAATTGTTTGTTAAGTAAACAATATATAAATTAATATTTCGATCAATTTTTTAAAATTTTACCTACATTTCGACCTTTTCTGCGTAAATTTGTATGAAAGTATTTTTTTCGTTCGATCAATATTATCCAAGATAAAAATGGTTAAAATATGGTCCAATTTTTAAAACTCCAATTTAAAATTAACAATATCTGCCAACAGCCTTTTAGCAAAACCCTTCGGCCGCAGGAATTAGTACCTCAAACACTATATGTGACATGGAACGAAGAAACCAGCCTTACAACCGAAAATGAGTTTACGAGAAAAAGCGGATTAAAGTGAAAGGAAGACGAAAGAAGACAAAGGGACCCTCGTAAAACTTTAAGCTCTAGAAAATTAAAGTTTAATCGTAGAACAATTGGGATTTTTTTATTCGATAAGGAAATCTTCATTATTCAGAATCAATAAAAACCTGGAAATTGATTTTTCGGTCGTAAGGCTGGTTTCTTCGTTCCACGTCACATATAATAACAAATAATAAAGGAAATCGATGGCCTGTTTGTTGCCTTTGCAATGGAATACCCCTATTAGAAAAAAAATAGGAAAATAATCGAAAAATATTACTTTTTTCTGTCAAATTACTTGTATAAAAATATTTTTCAGAACAAAGAAGTTTTTATGTTTAATAGTGCTAAACTTTCTTACAAACTAACATCATTTTAGCCCAAAAAAAAGGAGAAAAATCGTTTTTATAAAAATTCTTTGTTACACAAATCTATGAATAATATAATTAGTGATTTATATTCTCATAAATTGAATTGGACCACATTGTTACGTCACAAATAATTAATTTAATCCTTTAATTACTATACCTTATTTCCTCGTTTTTTAAAAATTCTAATTAAAGATCCTAAACGGGGATGAGGATGTCAATGAGAAAGCTAATATACAATAAAGATCAGATTAATTAATTAAAATTGCAATCAGTGGTTATACACATATATTTAAGAGACATAGATTTTCAAAAAGATAACAATGACCTTAAAATTAATATTTTCGTAGTGCTTACAAAAAATCTCAAACGAATTAGTGCCCTTTGTGATTTACAGATTTCGGCTCGGTGGTATCAATACTTAAGATCTCCTCAGAAATGATACTGGAATGGGCGAAAAAACTCGGATGATATATACTTGATGATGATGATACTTTCATCGTTGAACGGTTTGTTTATCAACAATGATGATTGTCTGTGTCTGAGAGCTTATTCAAAGCTCTTAATTTATTTAGGGTCACTAATTAGTCTGAGACTCACCTAATAGTTTTATTGGTAGAGTTTTCAAGTAGGATTATAAATATTCATACTTTTCGTATCTGCAAACGAAAAACTAGCGTAGACTTTAATGTACTTCTTGAAATTATGCTTAATGCACTTTGTAATTAAATAATTACTTCCAAACTGCTGGCTAATCTTGAGACTGGGTTTCGGTTTTACAACAGGTTTTTCAACTTCTGCAACCGTGACTACATCTTACTGATTGAACTTTCCATAACGATGGTTGAAGAAAACTGAAGTAAACCCTTTGAGTTTCGTGGGTCTTATATATCTAACTCCACTCTTTCCGTTTTGCTAGTTAGATTTTCCGATTATGTGTTTTTCCTCTCGATAGGGAGATAAGATTCTTTCGTAATACCTTCTCTAAACACAACGATTGTAAGATTTGCGTCTGAAGCTTTTAAATTAGATTTTTCTATCTGGGATACGTTAATTAGATTATCTGATTATGTGTTTTTCCTCTCGATAGGGTGATTAAACTCTTTCGAAATGTGTTCCTTTGGTATGAAGATAAGATTCTTTCTTGTACATCTTCCCAGAAAACAGCAATCGTAAGATTTTGGATCTGAGCCTCTTAAATTGGACTTTTTGTCTGAGATCTAGGCTATTCTCTTGAAACTTTAACTTTCATGGCCACCGTGTTTAATCCTAATTTTTTATAAGAACTTATGCATATCAAATGATGGGTACTCCTCGGAATTTCACAAACAACATATTTCAAAAGATTTCACTTCATTAAGTTTCTTTATTCGTTTTTATTTATAAAAATAGCACTGAATATGTCGCCTCCACGGCTTGTTCTTTTTACAAAATCTTTTAAATTTAAAGTTATTTCTCGTGTTATAAACAATTCAGTGACAAAACTGTATTAAAATATTTCGACCAGAGAAGCATGAAGAAAATAACGTTATTGATGAAAAGCTTATTATATCAAGAATTTTTTAATTTTTATAAAAAAACACGAATTTTCATTAATTAGACAGACCTACAGCCTGCACTAGTGAACCGATTTGTGCCACAATTTAAAAAGCAGTCTGTCAGATGAGTTTCTCGATATGTACTTCAGAAAATTTCGACTTATCAATTATTCTACGAAATTGTTCACTTTTGATGGAAAAACACGAACTTTCATTAATTGAACAGACCTACAGCCTACACTAGTGAACCGCTTGGTACCAAAATTGAAACAAAAGTTTGTCAGATCAGTTTCTCGATATATATTTCAGGAAATTTCGATTCATAAATCATTTTACGAAAATTTTGATTAAAAAAAGTGAAATCTCACCAGAAATATCTAAGATGCAAAAAATTCCGCTAAGTAAAAAGTTATCAGCACCAAATAATATTAAAGGATATAACGTAATTTAAATTGGTTATTATTACCTAAGTAAATGAAAATTAATAAACTAAAGAATAGAAAAGACAAAAATTATTCACACTGGGCGAGATTTTTTCTGTTTTTAGTAATAATTTTTTCGCCAAGTTTTAATAATTTTTGTTTTTTCTTTTATTTAGTTTATTAATTTTTTTATTTACGTAGGTTATAATAACCAATTTAAATAATGTTCTGATAACTTTTTACTTAGCAGAGTTTTTTGCTTCTTGGATGTTTTTGGTGAGATCTGCATACCCTAAATGACTTATATTTAAAGTGTGTCCCACACTTTTCTATCACCTCCACAACTGGTCCTATTTAAACCAAAAAAAAAACTGATGATCCAATACTAAATGATGTTTTTATAAACTTAGATCGAAATTTTATAGCTTACTTAACATATTCCCTTATGGTTTTTTCCTCTTTTATTCGCTTAAATTATATTTACGTTCAGAAATGTGCGAAAAATAAACTGTGAACGAAATTGAATATACTGGTCAACAAAATATGACCTAAATATGTGTTCGTGGAATGAGATATATCATTTCCAGAGTAGTTTTCTGTGCTGAATCCAAATCTGGCCGCTGTTTTTTCTCAGCACATCAGGTTTTTGAGATTTTTTAGTTAAAAATTTTTTCTAAAAATCACAAGTCGTATGATAAAAGAGTGTTTACAAATTTTTAAACGGAAAGCAATACATGGTTTGGATGCGTTTTTTAAAGCAGAATTCAACTTAAAAAAACACGAAAAAATGGTTTTATAAAAAACCTTAAATTTAACTGAATATCATTTATTTTCTAGTCAACTGCATGTCATTCTCTTCTTTTTTTTAATGCAGAAGAAATTTCAAAAAAGTTTATAGTTCCAGCTGTAACTGTTCAAAAGATACATGGCAGAGAAGTTGTCTCTTTCTATAGA
>JBAGKK010517780.1:0-13473 GCA_037177015.1 Euceroptres primus
GCTCTCACTTTTACCAAGTATCTTTCTAGAAATTTCGAGAACTTTGGGGAATCCACCCGAGCGCCATCTACACGAGCACCATCTAACCAAAAAAGCATGTATCTCGCACGGTCGGTAAAACAGGGACCCACCTTGCCGGCTTGGCCAGGGATCTGTAGCAGTGATCTACCTTACCGACTGAGCAGTTACCGACTGCTTGGAACTGACTAGTGGCGCCATCCGTCGGTGGCTGCTGGAACTACGTAGCTGTTTTCGAACCGGCATAGGTATACTACTTGCACCAACCCCAAAAATCGATCGGGCTCAAACTTGGGTAAAGTGCAGTCCTATTGGATGGTAGTTTATAGGAAAAAAAAGTTTGTCGTTGGGACACATATTTACCGATAGGTAGGGAGTGTAATTTTTGAGTTCTGTACGGGTACCATCTATTTCGATGATTTATATCTCTGTTAAAATCAATAACATCAATTTTTTGCCTCTACAATTTCGATAGAGTTTTTCATGCCTTTTCTATTGATCGTACGCATTTTTTGGAAAAATAAGTATTTGATCTTCAAAAATCGAAATTATTAATAAATTTGACGTTTTTCGAATTTAGGCTATTTTTTTCGTTTCTTTTTATCTAGAAAGAAAGCTTAGGTTGTTGCCTTTAAACCAATATAGGTTTAAAAATGGACAAATTGTTATTTATCTTTGAAAGTAAGCGTTATGTAAGTTTTTTCGATTATCATTTTTTTCAGAGATTTACGACTCATTTAAAATCAATAAAAAGAAATGTTCTCATTACAGCTTCGGTAGGGTTTTTCTTGCCCTTTCTACTGATCATAAGCATTTGTTGAAGAAATAATTGTATTAACCTTTATTTTTGAAGGTCAAACATTAATTTTTTTGTAACATGTTTACGATCAAAAGAAAGGTCATGAAACCCTACCGAAGCTGTTGTGAGAAAATTTGTTTTTATTGATTTTAAATCAGTCATAGATCACTGAAGAAAATGATAACCGAAAAAAACTTACAGAACGCTTATTTTCAAAAATAAATAATAATTTGTCCATTTTTAAACCAATAGGTGTTTAAAAGCAACAACCTAAGCTTTCTTTCTAGATAAAAAAAAAACGAAGAAAAAATAACCTTAATTCGAAAAAGTCAAATTTATTTTTGATTTTGATTTTTGAAGATCAAATACTTATTTTTCCAAAAAATGCGTACTATCAATGAAAAGGGCGTGAAAACCCTTATGGAAATTGTAGAGGCGAAAAATTGATTTTATTGACATTATCAGAGATATAAATCATCGAAATAGATCGTACCTGTACAAAACTCAAAATTTACACCCCCCCCCCCTAACGGTAAATATTTGTCTCAGCGACAAATTTTTTTTCCATAAACCATCATCCAATAGAACTGCACTTTACCCAAGTTTAAGTCCGATCGAGTCCAATTGATTTTTTGGTTGAGGCAGTTGAGAAATAATGCCCCATATATTGATTACGTTTGATAAATGAACAAGTAGTACAGTTTTATGAAAATTATGACAAGTTTGTTGGGAATTCTTTTAATTTTCATATACAATTTGAAGTTTTCAACTTTACCGACTGTGGTAGTATGAATTTCGAGAGAAAATTAAAAGAATAATAATTTCGTATATTTATCACTTTAAATAATAATTAAAACAAGGTTAGGACAATTTCTTACTTACTCAATTCTAAAGAAACAGCAAAAGAAATACAAAACCATGGAAAAAAGAAAAAAACAGGAATAAAATAAAAGCAAAAAGATTGGTTATTTGCCTCAATAAGAAATTGTATTTCATCGAACAATTTTTCAAAAAAACTAACATTTCTCAATGACAAACATTAGTTGGACTATGGCATTTATAATCTAATGAAAAATGTTCATTTATAAAGTTGCTTAAAATTAAAAGTGAAACTAGATGTGAATTAGAATTAGGATGCTTAAGCGTTATTTATATTTTTGTGCGGATCATTTCATCGGAATTATGAATAATTTGAAAAAACTACAGCACAAATATAAAAAAAATTTGGAGACCCAAATTTAAAAATTTTTTAAAGTTCTGACGAAAATTCTGTTGACTACATAAATAGTTCTACAATTTATCTTTACAACATTTTGCACTTTGTCGCATTTTCGCAAAGATACAGCACTTGGAAAGTGTCCAAAAAATTTGGAAACCCAAATTTGGAAATTTTCTAAAATTCTGACGTAAATTCTGTTGTCCACGTAAATGGTTATACAATTTTTCCCCATAACATTTTTGGATTCGCCTCAATTTTGAAAATGTCCAAAAAATTTGGAAACCCAAATTTTGAAATTTTCTAAAATTCTGACGTAAATTCTGTTGTTCACGTAAATAGTTATACAATTTTTCCCCACAACATTTTTTGATTCGCCTCGGTTTTCAATTGCATTTGTGACTATTGATATCACTTCCGGCAATATTCCGGAGACCACTCTATTATCCACAAGTTTTCAAATTTTACCTAGGGTTGGTTTGTATCAGAACTTCTAGATAAATGTCAAAGTTGGTAAGTTTTCTAATACCAATACACGCAAAAAATTTTCAATTGAAATTCCGACTATTGATATGAGCTCCAAAGTTGGTGAATTTTCTTATACCAGAGCCCCCAAAAAATTTTCAATGACATTTCTAACAATTCATATCACTTCTGGCAACATTCCTGAGACCACCCTATTATCGGCCAGTTTTCAAATTAGACCTAGCGGTGGTTTCAAAAAGAATTTCTAGATAAATGTCAAAATGAGAATTTTCATAGTATCAAAGTTCCCAAAAAATTTTTAATTGCATTCCTGACTATTGGTATCACTTCCGACAACCTTCCTGAGGCACCCTTATTATCCACAATTTTTAAAATTAGACATAGGGGTGGCTTCAAAAAGAATTTCCAGATAAATGTCAAAAATGACAATTTTTAAAGTATCAATGTCCCCAAAAAAATTTAAATTGCATTTCTGACTATTGGCATCACTTTCGACAACACTCCTGAGGCATCCCTATTATTTACAAGCTTTCAAATTAGACCTAGGGGTGGTTTCAAAAAGAATTTCCAAAAAATGTCAAAAATGACAATTTTCAAAGTATCAAAGTCCCCAAAAAGTTTTGTATAATAATTCTAACTGTTGATATCGCTTCCAGAAATCTTCCTAAGGTACCCCTATTATCCACAAGTTTTCAAACTAGACCTAGGGGTGATTTCAAAAAGAATTTCCAAAAAATGTCAAAAATGACATTCTTGAAAGTATGAAAGTCCCCAAAAAATTTTAAATTGCATTTCTGTCTATTGGCATCACTTCCGACAAGCCTCCTGAGGCACCGATATTATCCACAAGTTTTCAAATTTGACCTAGGGGTGGTTTCTAATAGAACTTTTAGATAAATGACAAAAATGACAATTTTCAAAGTATCAAAGTCCCCAAAAAGTCTTGAATGATAATTCTAACTATTGATATCGCTTCCAGAAATCCTCCTGAGGCATCCTTATTATCCTCAAGTTTTCAAATTAGAACTAGGGGTGGTTTCAAAAAGAATTTCCAGATAAATACCAAAAATGGCAATTTTTTCAATTTAAATTTTTTGGGGACTTTGGTAATTGAAGCATCACCAACTCTGACCTTAATAATTACATAATATGAAAAATTTTGGATAATAGGTGTGCCTCAGGAAGATTTCTGAAAGCGACATCAACAGTTAGAATTATTTTACAAACTTTTTTGAAGACTTTGATAGTTTGAAAATGATCATTTTTGACATTTACCTGGAAATTCTTTTTGAAACCACCCCTAAGTCTAATTTAAAAACTTCTGAGTAATACGGGTGCCTCAATAAAGTTCCTGGAAGTGATGTCAGTAGTCAGAAATGCAATTTAAATTTTTTTGAGGACTTTGACACTTTGAAAATTCTCATTTTTGACATTTATCTGGAAATTCTTTTTGAAACCACCTCTAGGTCTAATTTGAAAACTTGTGGATAATAGGGATGCCTCAGGAGGGTTGTCGAAAGTGATGCCAATAGTCAGAAATGCAATTAAAATTTTTTTGGGGTACTTTAATACTTTAAAAATCGTCATTTCTGACATTTATCACGAAATTTTTTTTGAAACCACCCCTAGATCTAATTTAAAAATTTGTGGATAATATGGGTGCCTTAGGAGGGTTGTCGGAAGTGATGCCAATAGTCAAAAATGCAATTTAAACTTTTTTGGGGACTTTGATACTTTGAAAATTGTCATTTTTGACATTTTTCTGGAAATTCTTTTTGAAACCACCTCTAGGTTTAATCTGAAAACTTGTCGAAAATAGGGTGGTCTCAGGAATGTTGCCGGAAGTTATATAAATGGTTAGAAATGCCACTGAAAAATTTTTAGCGGCTTTGGTATTATAAAATTCACCAACTTTGGAGCTCATCTACAAATTCTATTAAAAACCACCCCTAGGGCAAATTTGAAAACTTTTCGATAATAGGGTGGTCTCAGGAATGTTGCCAGAAGTGATATGAATTGTTAGAAATGTCATTGAACATTTTTTTTTTGGAGCCTTGGTATTAGAAAAATAACCAACTCTGATATTTATCTAAAAGTAATATAAGAAACCACCCCTAGGTAAAATTTGAAAACTTGTCGATAATAGGGTGGTCTCAGAAGTGTTGCCGGAAGTGATATGAGTTGTTATAAATGCAATTGGAAATTTTTGGGGACTTTGGTATTAGAAAATTCACCAACTTTGGAGCTCATCTACAAATTCTTTTAAAAACCACCCCTAAGTCAAATTTAAAAACTTTTAGATAATAAGGTGGTCTTAGGAATGTTTCCGGAAGTGATATCAACAGTCAGAATTGCAATTGAAAATTTTTTAGGGCGTTGGTATTAGAAAGATAACCAACTCTGACATTTATCCAGAAGTTCTGATAGAAACCAACCCTTGATAAAATTTGTAGACTTTTGGATAATAGGGTGGTCTCAGGAGTATTGCCAGAAGTGATATCAATAGTCACGAATGCAATTGAAAATCGAGATAAGTCAAAAAATGTTACGGGGAAAAATTGTATAACCATTTACGTGGACAACAAAATTTACGTCAGAACTTTAGAAAATTTCCAAATTTGTCGCGGTGTGCCTGAACGAACTTTAAATGGGGGGACAAGAGAGGTCTTATATTATTTTTGGGTTTCGTTCTAGAATGCTTCAGAAACTTAGAGCCGTTTTTTATTTTTGCTTTTTTTAATGTCAATTTTTTAAGTAATTAAAAAAAAAGAATTTATTTTCGAAATAAGTTATGTTTAAAGTACAAAAATGATATTTATTATTCTTTTTAATATGAATCTTGTATAATAAGTGTATTTTTACATAATTTTTAATGTACCTAACTTTATACCAACATAAAAAAACAAACTTTTAACAAAAATTGTATAGCAATGAAGTTTAGAAGTAATATGCTCAAAAAAATGAAAACTAAACATGTTGACTATTATATTCTTGTACAGCCTTTAATAAATTATTGGAAAAATTATCATTACTTTTTTTAACCTTGTATTTGTTCCACGTTTTTTTAAAATCTGCATGTACCGATTCCATTGACTGTTCGCTGTAGTATCCAAGACCTCGCTGTTTCTTTTTGCAAAAATATGCTACATGATAGATTACCGCATGCACTTTTGCTGTGACACTGATTCTTAAATCTAGAAAACTTTTATGAAATTTATCAATATAAATGTTAAATTTAGGATTTAGTGTAACGGTAAAAAACGAATTAGCAACATCGCGAAAGTCTTGAAAACACTGAACATATTTTACACACCCTACATTTATATTGAAAAATTTCATAAAAGTTTTCTAGATTTAGGAATCAGTGTCACAGCAAAAGTGCATGCGGTAATCTATCATGTAGCATATTTTTGCAAAAAGAAACAGCGAGGTCTTGGATACTACAGCGAACAATCAATGGAATCGGTACATGCTGATTTAAAAAAAAGGTGGAACAAATACAAGGTTAAAAAAAGTAATGATAATTTTTCCAATAATTTATTAAAGGCTATACAAGAATATAATAGTCAACATGTTTAGTTTTCATTTTTTTGAGCATATTACTTCTAAACTTCATTGCTATACAATTTTTGTTAAAAGTTTGTTTTTTTATGTTGGTATAAAGTTAGGTACATTAAAAATTATGTAAAAATACACTTATTATACAAGATTTATATTAAAAAGAAAAATAAATATCATTTTTATACTTTAAACATAAATTATTTCGAAAATAAATCCTTTTTTCAAATTACTTAAAAAATTGACATTAAAAAAAGCAAAAATAAAAAACGGTTCTAAGAATGATTTTAATTTTTCTTGGAAATTGTTTCTAAAGCATTCTAGAACGAAACCGAAAAAGAATATAATACCTCTCTTGTCACCCCCATTTAAAGTTCGTTCAGGCACATAAAATTATATTTATATATTATGTATTTATATATTATAAATTTACCGTGTTGGGTTTCCAAATTTTTTGGACATTTTCAAAGTGCTGTATCTTTGCGAAATTGAGGCGAATCAAAAAATGTTATGGGGAAAAATTGTATAACCATTTATGTGGACAACAGAATTTACGTCAGAACTTTAGAAAATTTCCAAATTTGGAATTCCAAATTTTTTGGACACTTTCCAAGTGCTATCTTTGCGAAAATGCGACAAATTGCAAAATGTTGTAAAGATAAATTGTAGAACTATTTATGTAGGCAACAGAATTTTCGTCAGAACTTTAAAAAATTTCAAAATTTGGGTCTCCAAATTTTTTTTATATTTACAGTGCTGTAGTTTTTTCAAATTATTCATAATTCCGATGAAATGATCCACACAAAAATATAAATAATGCTTAAGCACCCTAATTCTAATTCACATCTAGGTTAATTTTCACTTTTATTTTTAACCAACTTTTTAAATGAACATTTTTCAATAGATTAAAAATGCTATAGTCCAACTAATGTTTGTCATTGAGAAATGTTAGTTTTTTTGAAAAATTGTTTGATGAAATACAATTTCTTATTGAGACAAATAACCAATCTTTTTGCTTTTATTTTATTCCTGTTCTTTTCCTTTTTCCATGGTTTTGTATTTCTTTCACTGTTTCTTTAGAATTTAGTAAGTAAGAAATTGTTCTAATCTTGTTTTAATTATTATTTAAAGTAATAAATAAATATATGAAATTATTCTTTTAATTTTCTCTCGAAATTCATACTACCACAGTTGGTAAAATTAAACACTTAAAATTGTATAACAAAATTAAAAGAATTTCCAAAAACTTGTCATAATTTTCGTAAAACTGTACTACTTTTTTCATTTATCAAACGTAGTCAATACATTAGCATTCATCAAGCTTTGAAATTAATCATACTTTCCAATGTTTAATTTGATTTGTATTTTTGAATTTGGCGCGCAAGCATCTGCTGAACACGCACCTTTACAAACTAACTTCAATTTTAATTTAGAATAATAATTGCAACATTTCAAATCGTTATATTTCCCATTTTAGGCAATATTAAGCAATGTTACCGAGTGGACACCGAATCCGGTAACCACTGGGTTCCACTGATCCGCTAGGGCTGGTGGAACACAAAGATATTTTTTGATTTGTATAAAAATTTAAGTTGGTTATAAGGGTACCAAGCTCTAAATTTTTCTAGGCGTTTTCGATATCCAAAAAAAAATTTTTGGTTTATAGCAGCTAAAATTATTGATTTATATTTATTGCGTTTATCATTATAATGACTTGATCAGGAATTGAGTCATTCGAAGTTGGACAAACAAATGCTTTTAATTAATAAATTAATCGATATTTTAGAGTTTATATACGTACCTCTGCTAATATTAAAGAAAAATAACCGACTGATATCATGAAATCAAAATTTTTAAGCTTAAAATTGTTACAAAATTTATACATTAAGACAACTATATCATGTGGCCTTAAATCAGGAATTGGGACATCTACCTTAATTCCTTCAAACCTTAATTGCCTTTCAAATATATTTGGCAATAATGAAATCTTTTAAGGTTCCTAGCAACTTCAATTATTGATATCGTTAAATTTATTGTACTTATCCATAAAAAAATGACTTGGCCAGGAATTGGGTCATCTCCATTGATTATCAATCGCAATTTGACAAACAAATGCTTTTAATTAATATATTAATCTATCTTTTTTAGTTGATGTATTCATATTTTAAAGAAAAATATCCAAATTATATATTGCAATGAAAATTTTTTAATCTTAAACTTTATAAAAAAAAATTATATATATTGAGAAAACTACAACACGTATCCGTGAATAATCAGGAATTAGGACATTTACCTTAATTGTGAAGTAAATTTTTTTAAAAACCCATTATGAATTACAGTATTAAAATTATAAAAAAGTGAGTTAAAGATTACTTTCTACCTTTTTTATGAACCGGTAGAATCGTAGCGATCTTCGATTCTCCCGCGTAATCCAGATTTTAACGATGGTTTAAATGTATTGGTTTAAAATTATACTCTTCTTTTCAGATCAACAATGAGGATTATTTTCCTTCACCTTGATTTCACTGCTCCAGCATTCGACTTTCTTTAACTCTTCCATTCTCATTAAACACAAACAAATTTTAATCGTATGTGTACATATGTACATATCAAAGTAAAAAACAAAACAAAAAGCACTGCAAGATGCCGACATTAACGTATTTATTGCTTTTACCTTTTTTTTTCATCAGGTCATTAAGTATGCTGCACTTTCTTTAAGATTAAATTAGTGACAAAAACATAAACGTAAAGAAAGCATTATGAAAAACAATCTCCATTGACGTTACCTGTCACTGTAATTCGAATGTTTAATGTCAGAATTCGAATACTCGTTTTCACACGGGTAAGATCAATTCTACAGATGAAAAAGATTTTCTCAATGCAATAGGATCTTTTTCAGTTGTAGTGAGCCATCGTATATTCTGATTTGCAATACTTGGGTAACGGATAAGTAGACTCTTCGTCGAAAAGTGGGTATAATTTTTAAAAATGCCACGCATTTAATGCCACACACACTTACTCCTTGCTCGACCTATGGTAACTACTAATAGTCGTTGAAAGTTGAAAACTGCGGTCATGTCACTACCGCAAAGCGTTCTACAAGCCTCAATCCATCAGAGATTGAATGACCGATTATTAAAACTGATTTTTACAAAGACAATTAAGGAAAATCTCAACAAACAGTTGATAAAATGTGATTTTTTCCAACGTGCCGTATCACAAAATGTCTACCACTCGTTACTTCCGAAAGACCGTTCATAACCTTCGCTTAGGTAACATAAACTGAAAACTGAACTATGAGCACCAAGCACCAGCGCGCCTGCGATAAATGATTAAAATGTCGTACCGACAGAACCACGCTAACGACCAATCGCTACGCAGCTTTACAGTCTCCTTCCAATAGAAAGTTATCTTACCTGGTGAACGGTTTTGCCATAGTACCAAGAAGGCGTCATTGCGAGACGTTGAAACGCTACCTGATCATCAGGTGAGGATGAGTGAGTGAGAAGGGTGAAGAAGGGCACCTATAGCTACAAACAGAATGAAACAGAAATAAGTCAGGCCTCGAGCAGACAACTATCTGCGTTTACGCAACTAGTAACAATTGCAAAAATTTTTGCTTTACTAACTAAAGAAGACTTCAGTCTTTTTTAAAAGAATTTTTCTTTTTACCCCTTTTTTCCAAGAAACATCCCCTTTCTCCCCTTTTCTATTCTCGTGTTTTCCCCTTAAATGTGGAATGAATTATGAAATAATAGAACCCAATAAGATTGAATATTTTAAGACTATTTTGTTTTATATCTATATTCCGGGCATCACAGTCAGTCCCTTAGTTTCCTTCCCCCTTTTCCCCTTTATTATTCTCAAAATCCGTTAAAATCGCTTTATTCGAGAATTTTATTTATTTTGCTTCCTCTTAAAGAAAGTTTTGTAACGATGAAAATTTTTGAATCTCATTTTTTGACATTTTTCAACCTAATTTGACCCCAGGAACCTGAAAATGAGGTTTTTAAAAAATGTCCATTTATGTGTGTGTGTGTGTGTTTGCGTCACAATGCCTTTTTAATAATAACTCGCAAACGACTTAACCCTCTGCCTGGTCATTCGACCGTTATCGTCAAAAATCGTCAATTCGGACACCTGGTGGGGACAATGGGAATCACGTTCTATGGCGCTGGAGTGGTGATAAGGTAGTACAGGCAGAGGGTTAAGCTATAGGACCATGAAATTTGGAGGAATTATAGTTCCAGATAATTTACAAAAAGTAAATTTGAAAAATTTGAAATTTTCAATAGTTTTTATCAGTGTTTTTTAAGTATTAAAAGGCTTTCAATACATTTTTTAAAAATATAGGGTGGTATTGTGTCGACAAAAATCAATACAATATTTATAATCATCTTCAAGCAAAAAATTTCATCTAAAATTTTCTGAATTTTTTCGTTTATTAGTAAAACTTTTTTTCAATTTTGGAAATATAGCAATATTATAAGAACCGAATTAAGATACAATGAGATACAATAACAAAGAATACAATAAAGATACACCCCATGTGGAAACACCCAAACTAGTAACTAATTAGCAGCGGTTTTTTTTTGCTTTTTGTTATTAAAGTTCTAATTAATTTTCCAAGAATTGGGAGGAACAGAAATTTAAAACCCTAACGTCCAAGAAAAAATTTCAAAATTTCACGCAATGAAATTCGGACAACATGTTTTTCTGAAATTTAACCATAATAATACTTACAAATTTTTGTTCTCAACTCTTCAATGTAACCGAATGAAATTTTCTTGATTTTTTCAGAATTTTTCAAAAATTCTTCAAAATAATCCCCTAAAATCCTACAAAATCTTCCATAATTTTCAAAAATATTTTTCTAAAATCCGATCGGGCTCAAACTTAGGCTAAGTACTGTCCTACCTGATGGTAATTTTACCAAAAAATATTTTCCTATTTTGTCGAATATTAGCCGAGTTAGAGGGGGTGAAATTTCGACGTTTTTGGAGGATACCCTCTACTGCGTGAATATTTGCTGCTTTCATTAGAATTTTTTGAAAATTTCAACATAGGACCTTGATTTATCAAAATCAAAAATAAAATTGACGTTTTTTGAAAAAGAGCAGTTTTGATTTTTTGAAAAAATATTCTAGAAAGAAAGCTGAGATTTTTTACAAGAAAATTTTTGAAAAGCAAAAAGGACTTTTTTTTCGAGAAACTGCACTTTGACGCATCGGTACACCGCACACTGGGGAAAAAAATGATTTTTTTGGTTCAAAATAACGTACAGCCCACAAATATTGACCGATTTCGATGTAAAAACTTGGAAAAAAGAGCTGATAAAATTTTCTAAGGAGAAAACTGATTTTTTATTTAATTTTTCAATTTTTTTATAAATAAACAAATATGACGAAAAAAATGGCCATTTTTCCTATTTAACGATCCCGGTGCTCGTCAATAATAGGAAAATTATTGCAATCGCCAAAGTTTCATAGAGTAACATTAGTTAAAGATGTTCCATCATGATATAATAAACAAAAAATTTGTATAAACAAATTATTTGTTGAAAGTGTGTTTTTTATAATTTTCAATAATTTTAGGTTTTTTTAAGTTATATTGCAAGAAATTTTGATGGAAACAATATTATAACCCAGAAAATTTCTCTGAAGATTATTTTTGTTGATATTATAAACAAATGCATTATTCAGGAATTTATCGACAGAAAAATTTGTTTTTTTCGATGTCAGTTCTTTTAATTAGGAACTTTATGATAATTTCAGCAAAATTCATAATTTGTTGATAAATTTGATGATCTTTTAAAACAAATTTAATAAACAAATGCATTATTCGGGAATTTGTCGACGGAAAAATTCGTTTTTTTTTTTAATGCCAGTCCTTTTAATTGGGTACTTCCAGATAATTTCAGCAACACTCATAATTAGTAAATAAATTTTATGATTTTTTATAACAAATTTAATAAACAAATGCATTATTCGGGCATCTGTCGCCGGGAAAATTCTTTTTGTTTTAGATGTCAGTCCTTTTAATTGAGAACTTCATGATAATTTCAGCAACATTCATAATTAGTTGATAAATTTTATGATTTTTTAAATCAAATTTAATAAATAAATGCATTATTCAGGCATCTGTCGACGGAAAAATTCGTTTTTTCCAATGTCAGACTTTTTGATTGGGAACTTTACGATAATTTCAGCAAAATTCATAATTAGTTGATTAAGTTTTTTTTTTAAGACAAATGTAATTTAAAAATCCATTATGCGGGCATTTGTCGACGGAAAAATGTGTTTTTTTCAATTCCAGTCCTTTTAATTGGGTCCTTCATGATAATTTCAGCAACATTCATAATTAGCTGATAAATTTTGTTTTTTTAGAAAAAAATTTTAGAAATAAATGCATTATTCGGACATATGTCGACGGAAAAATTCGTTTCTTTCGATGTCAGTTCTTTTAATTGAGAACATCATCATAATTTCAGCAACGTTTATAATTAGTTGATAAATTTCCTGATTTTTTAAAACAAATTTAATAAAAAAGTGCATTATTCGGACATTCGTCGACGGAAAAACTCGTTTTTTCCAATGACCGGCTTTTTGATTGGGAATTTCACGATAATTTCAGCAAAATTCATAATTAGTTGATTAGGTTTACGTTTTTTTAAAGAAATTTAATTTAAAAATCTATTATTTAGGCATTTGTTGACGGAAAAATTCGTTTTTTTTCAATGTCAGTCTTTTAAATTGGGAAGTCCATGGTAATTTCATCAAAACTCATACTTATTTGATAAATTGTATAATTTTTTAAAATAAATTTAATAAAGAAATCATCATGAGTGTTACTGAAATTATCATGGAGTTCCCAATTGAAAGAACTGACATTGAAAGGAACAAATTTTTTCGTCGACATATGCCCAAATAATGTCTTTGTTTATTATTTTTTTTTAAATCATAGAATTTATAAACTAAGTATGAATGTTCCTGAAATTATCGTAAAGTTCCCAATTAAAAAGGTCTGATATTAAAAGAAACGAGTTTTGCCGTCGACAGATGCCCGAATAATGCATTTATTTATTAAATTAGATTTAAAAAATCGTAAAATTTATCAACTAATTATGAATGTTGCTGAAATTATCATGAAATTCTCAATTAAAAGGACTGACATCTAAAACAAAAAGAATTCTTCCGTCGACAGATGCCCGAATAATGCATTTGTCTATTAAATTTGTTATAAAAAATCATAAAATTTATTAACTAATTATGAGTGTTGCTGAAATTATCTGGAAGTACCCAATTAAAAGGACTGGCATTAAAAAAAAAACGAATTTTTCCGTCGACAAATTCCCGAATAATGCATTTGTTTATTAAATTTGTTTTAAAAGATCATC
>JBAGKK010517801.1:0-13473 GCA_037177015.1 Euceroptres primus
TAAAAATTATTCATGTATCTCCTTTAGTTTATAAATTATTTTGATAAAAATACAATTTATTTTTAAAAAACAATTTTATTCTTTTCTTTCAATCATGTTTATTTTTATAAATAAGCATCCTTAACCGCTGAAACTTTTTGGTTATATTATGAGCACCTAAAAAAAGTAAATCGTAAAAGGATTAATTTTAATTTCAATTCTGATAGAAAAACCATGTGTTTAAGTACTGATTTTCTTTCGAAAAATCAACTAAACAATTTTATTTTGGTCATAACTCCATTAGTTTTTATACTAATGACTTAAAATCAAGTTCATTTTAAAGGTTTTTTGAAGTACTTCAAAAAATGTTCAGTACTGTTTTTTTTTTCAAAAACGTGAACTTTTCTACTTATTTCACGTTAAATTCTTCAAATTTAGTTGCCGGTGGGAAAGAAGTTAACTTCAGTCAGCCGTATCTCAGCACTTATTGCACCTACATGAATGAAAAAAACTCAATCTTTTTATTTTTTTATAAGCTTCATTTTCTCTGCAACATTTTTTTTCATACAATTTCAATTTTCCGAGTTATTTGAGAAAAATCGCTAAAAATATGTTTTTTTAAAATAAAAAATTAACATTTTCCATCCCGAATAACTCATAAAATATTGACTTATCAAAAAATGTTCATATACAACATATATGCATGTGTGAATATATAAAGAATATACACCTATACACATTTTAATAGAGCCAGCTACTCGTTCTGAAAATTTTACTGAAAAAATATCATTGGTTTTTTTCAACATAACTTTAATAAATTTTAAGCTATTTAAACGTCCCAAAAACTATTTTACGCAAAATTTCAAGAGCTAGAAGTGGTGTAAAGTTGAATTTTTTCCGACTCTTCGATAAAAAAATTTTTGAGTTTAAACGGTTCAACAAAATTGGTCCACACACTCAAATGCAAACTTTTATCAGCGATATCTCAGTTAATTTTTGTCTTACAGAAATGAAAAAATGCAAAATATTTAGTAAGAAAATACTTACACTTTTGCTTTAAAAATTATTCATGTATCTCCTTTAGTTTATAAATTATTTTGATAAAAATACAATTTATTTTTAAAAAACAATTTTATTCTTTTCTTTCAATCATGTTTATTTTTATAAATAAGCATCCTTAACCGCTGAAACTTTTTGGTTATATTATGAGCACCTAAAAAAAGTAAATCGTAAAAGGATTAATTTTAATTTCAATTCTGATAGAAAAACCATGTGTTTAAGTACTGATTTTCTTTCGAAAAATCAACTAAACAATTTTATTTTGGTCTTAACTCCATTAGTTTTTATGCTAATGACTTAAAATCAAATTCAGTTTAAAGACTTTTTGAAGTAATTCAAAAAACGGTTAGTACATTTTTTTCCAAAAACGTGAAATTTTTTACTTATTTCACTTTAAATGCTTCAAATTTAGTTGCCGGTGGAAAAGAAGTTACCTTCAATCAGCCGTATCTCAGCACCTATTGCACCTACATGAATGAAAAAAACTCAATCTTTTTCTTTTTTTATAATCTTCATTTTGTCCGTAACATTTTTTTCATACAATTTAAATTTTCCGAGTTATTTGAGAAAAATCGCTAAAAATATGTTTTTTTAAAATAAAAAATTAACATTTTCCATCCCGAATAACTCAGAAAATATTGACTTTTCAAAATATGATTACATAACACTTTTTGTTTAGAATTTATCCCTCTATCGATTTCTGCGGTTATTTTGAGAATTGACGTTTTCACCCCTGAGAAGGGGTGACTTTCACCCCCGGGGGTTCAGCGCACATCGACACGAGTTAGGGTTTGTTTTTTAAGCTATTTTTATGTAATGACAAAATTTTATGACAATAAGTCTTATCGGAAAGAAAACAGAGCGAAAAACCTTCAATGACTGGACTATATCTGACGTGTGGAAAATCTGGCTAAAGTTTGATGCCACGTGAATTAATCCGATGGGCGGCGCACAGTGGGGCAAAAAAAAACGTACGTGGACAAATTGATTTTCAGAAGACAATTATTATCTGATTTAAACTTTTTTTTTTAATGAAAGATAATGAAATTTGGAATCGAACTGTCCTGGCCGATTTTTAAATTTTTCTTAATTTTTTTGTTTATTTAATAACAAAAATGAAAAAAATGTTGACTTTGGAAGTATACCGGTTTTTAAAAAATGCTTTGATTCAATAAAAAATACGTAGAAATAGCAACTAGAAGAAAAGCAAAATTACCTAGAAAGCAACTATCCAGAAAAGCTGTCCAATAGCAATGCAAATGTTACAAAATTTATTGAATTTGTTATAAACAAATAAGTGAATGAAAATGATCTCGTATGGACTGGCGGCGATTCGTCACTTGATTCGCATTAAATTTGAACAATTTATGGACAAAAAGAGTTTATCAGTTGAACTAATAGAAGTTAATAAATAATTTGTTATTTTAAAAGCAATTTTTATAAACAAATATCCATATCAGGTATTTTTGATGAAATAAATAAAGGTTTTTCTATGGAATCGATCACATATTACTTGAAAATAAAATAGAAGTATAATATTTGGCCACCAAATAAAAATCAATAATTGTTTAAACTACCTTAATTAACAAATGCACTATTTGTCTATTTTTGAAGGTACAAACTTGATTTTTTCGATGCAATTAACTGTAAATAACTAACTTTAAAATTTTTAAGAACATTTTGATGACAGTAAAAAATTTATTACTGTAAACAACAATTGTTTAAACAAATTTTTATCATTCTATGTATTTATAAATAAAATATCGCTTTTTTTACGGAATTAACAGCCAGTTATTTAGCAATGATTTTATGCTATGAATCGATAAGATTTAATAATTGTTTAATCAAACTTAATTAACAAATTCATTATTTGGCTATTTTTCAGCATTTAAACTTGTTTTTTTTTGTGTAATCAACTGTTAATAACACATTTTTTAACTTTTTTTGATAGTTCGATAACGATCCACTATTTTTATTTTTATTAACAATGTAGTAAACAAATTTTTCTCGGCTAATGCATTTGTAAACTAAAATTTTTTTTTTGTGGAATATAATTAAAAAATAGGGACATTAATTTTGGGGCTTAAAATAGGCCTTCTAGAATCCAGGTAAAATGGGTATTGATTTGGGGAGTTAATATGGGCCTTATGAAATGGACAAAAAGTGGGTATTCATTGAAAATTCAGTTCTGGATGATTTGGAGGATTTAAGAAGATATCAGTACATTTCCAAAAGATTTGAATTAATTTTCCAGTACTTTGGAATTGATTTTCAATATTTTGGAATTGATTTCCAATATTTTGGAATTGATTTCCAATATTTTGGAATTGATTTCCAATATTTTGGAATTAATTTCCAAATATTTGATATCTTCAAATTAATCTTTATATGAAATAAAATCTTTAAATTAATATAATTTTTATCTCTAACTTTGTAAAACGATTCTGAGGCTAATCTTGTACTTAAATTTTATTATTATACAAATGAAAAATGCTTAAAATATTATTTCTCAAGTTTAAAATATCTTCCATTTTGAATAAGAATTCCCCCCGGATAAAAGACGAGAAACTTTACGAAAATTTTGAAAATGAAGTTTTTAGCTTTAACAGATACTAGAGAAGATAGATGCCAGTGGCGATAAAACTACAAGCTATAGAGTGTTATACTCCCCGATATCACTCACTCTGACAACGCTTGGTGTTAACGAGTGAATGAATTGCTATCGAGCCTGATAAAGTATCGTTTTACGACTGCTTGCAACCAACGATCCAAGGTGTTGAAGGAAGTTTGTTAAGTTTTCAGAACCTAGTCTTTGTCTTTGCAACTATTTAAAAACTTTTATCTCCCGCCGAGTACTTAAACATCTTTTCAAAATTGGCTATTAATTCCAACAAGTATGTGATTCAATTTTAATAGAGTCAACCTTTAAAAGATGTAAAACTTGTATTGGCTATTAATTCTAGCAAGTATGTGATTCAATTTTAATAGAGTCAACCTTTAAAAGATGTAAAACTTGTAAAAATTGTGAAAGATCCTTAAATGGAACCTGGAATATGAGCCAGTTTACACCGCCTAAGTTAAGCGCGTTTAAAGTACGCAAGTAAGGAGCTTAAGGGAGAGGCTTTGCCTAAGTGAGTGTGTTTACAGCCGACCACGTTAAACGTGCTTAAAATGCGTAAGTGGGGAGAAAAAAAAACAGAAAATAAAATTTACCTCTATTACGGTGTAAAAATTATCTGCAAGAAAAATCAACTTCGCAGGATAAATTATTGTGCACAAATATTAGTTAAAGATGCAGGGCCAATGAGGCCTGTTTTCAGGCTCAGAATCAGAAAATAATTTTTCTTTGTGCAAATAAAAACTTAAAAAGATTTTGAACTAGTTTACTGACAATTTGTTAAGGCAAGAGGCATTCAAATTAAACGATTGATCGTTTAATTACAAATTTTTTAAAAGACGTAAACGATGGATTAGACACTTTTGAATTAGTTGAATTTTTTGAATTGTTTAATTGTTTGAAATTGTTTCAATTCTTTGAATTACTTTGAATTTTTTTTAACTCTTTGGAGTTACTTTGAATTCTTTCAATTCTTTGCAATTCACCCAGAGAAAAGTTTTTTTTCAAATAAAAAAAATCGTTTTTTACGTGTCCTTTCGTATTTTCGTACTTTCGTACTTTCGATTCTCAGCAGATTATATTAATAAAATTTTTCTCTTACACGTGATTTTAATTTTAATTTAATTCCTTAACCTTTAAGTAAAAATTTAATTTAATTGTTGATAACTTTCATATTTAATAATTCTAGGAATATGATGTGATAGTAAAAATATAGATTAAAGTTACATAAATGTTACACTTAAAATATGATTTTTTCAATAATTTTTTTTAATTCATAAAAATGTTTTTTTAAATTCAAAAAAATTATTTTGTTAGAACAAACAAAACATTTGTTTGTTTCAAAGAAAGTAGATCAACTAAAAAATTTGTTTCAATCAAAGAAATGTTCTTTTGACGCTATAGCAGTGCGAAGATTTCAACGAAGATTCAAAAAAACTTTTCCGAGTGAATTCTCTGAAATTATTTGGAATTTTTTGAAATTCTTTGGAATTCTTTGGAATTCTTTGGAATTCTTTATTTTTGGAATTCTTTGAATTTTTTGGAATTATTTTGAATCCTTGAAAAAAATTTAAATAAATATCTTGCATTATTTCAATTGCTTTAAATTCTTTAGACTTCTTTTAAAGTCTTTGTTTTTTGAATTATATGAATTATTTAAAATTTTTTGGAACTACTTTGAATTATTTTAAATTCTTTTGAATTCTTTGTTTGAATTGAAATGTTTGAAATGAATTATTTCTTTTGAATTCTTCTTTGCTTTTTAAATTCTTTGAATTTTTTGGAATTTCAATTTCAATTTCAATTTAGTTTATTATAAATCCAACAGTCCAAGGACCAATTGCTTTGAATTTGTTAAATTATATATTTTTTTGGAAGTTACTTTTAATTTGTTAAATTATATATATTTTTTTTGGAATTATTTTGAAATAGTTCAATTCTATTCAATTTTCTGGAATTCTTTGGAATTCTTTTAATTCTTTGAAGTTCTTTGCTTTTAGAATTCTTTGAATTTTTTGGAATTATTTTAAATTCTTGAGAATTATCTTGTACTCTTTTAATTCTTTTAAACTCTATTAAGGTTTTAGTAAAATTCTTTAGAATTCGTTTGCATTTTTTTAAAGTCTTTATTTTTTGAATTATATGCATTCTTTTGAATTTCTTGGAATTACTTTGAATTCCTTTAAATTCTTTCATTTCTTTGCTTTCTTAAATTCTTTAAATTTTTTGGAATTCCCTAGAATTAATTTGAATTTGTTGTATTATTTTTATTACTTTCTTTAATTACTTCGAAGTATTTCAGTTCTATTTAATTTTTTGGAATTCTTTCAAATTCTTTCAATTCTTCGGATTTCTTTTATATTCTTTTTAATTCTTTTTAGTTCTTTTGAATTCTTTAGAACTCTTTTGCATCGTTTTAAGGTCTTTGTTTTTTGAATTATATGAATAATTTTGAACTTTCTGGAAATATTTGGAAATATTATGAATTTATTGAATTATTTTTTTTTTGAATTATTTTGTTTGATTTTCTGGAGTTCTTTTGAATTCTTTTAAATTCTTTCAATTCTTTGGAATTCTTTGTGTTTTAAATTCTACAAATTATTATGAATTTTTCGGCATTATTTTGAATTGTTAGAATTTTTTGAATTTCTTGAATTATTTTTATTTTTTGGAATTACTTTGAAATATTTCAATTCTATTTCATTTCCTGGAATTCTATTGAATTCTTGCAATTATTTCAGTTTTTTTGAATTCTTTTACATTTTTTGAATTTTTTGGAATTATTTTGAATTCTTGAGAAAAATTAAAATAAATATCTTGGATTTTTTAAATTATTTTAAATTCTTTAGAATTCTTTTAAATTTTTTAAAGTCTTTGTTTTTTGAATTATATGAATTATTTTAAATTTTTTGGAATTACTTTCAATTATTTTAAATTCTTTTGCATTCTTTGTTTGAATTAAAATGTTCGAAATGAATTATTTCTACTGAATTCTTCTTTGTTTTTTTTAAATTCTTTGATTTTTTTTTTGGAATTCTTTGGAATTACTTTGAATTATATTTTTTTGGAATCACTTTTAATTTGTTAAATTATATATTTTTTTGGAATTAATTTGAAATATTTCAATTCTATTTAATTTTCTGGAATTCTTTGGAATTCTTTTAATTCTTTGAAGTTCTTTGCTTTTAGAATTCTTTGAATTTTTTGGAGTTATTTTAAATTCTTGAGAATTATCTTATACTCTTTTAATTATTTTAAACTCTATTGAGTTTTAAAAAAAAATTCTTTAGAATTCGTTTGCATTGTTTTAAAGTCTTTATTTTTTTAATTATATCCATTCTTTTGAATTTCTTGGAATTACTTTGAATTCCTTTAAATTCTTTCATTTCTTTGCTTTTTTTAAATTCTTTAAATTTTTTGGAATTCCCTAGAATTAATTTGAATTTGTTGTATTATTTTTAATACTTTCTTTAATCACTTTGAAGTATTTCAGTTCTATTTAATTTTCTGGAATTCTTTTAAATTCTTTCAATTCCTTGGAATTCTTTTAAATTCTTTTAAATTCTTTTGAGTTTCTTTGAATTCTTTAGAATTCTTTTGCATCCTTTTAAAGTCTTTGTTTTTTGAATTATATGAATCATTTTGAATTTTCCTGGAATTATTTTGAATTTATTGAATTATTTTTATTTTTTTGAATTACTTTGATTAATTTTCTGAAGTTCTTTTAAATTTTTTTAAATTCTTTCAATTCTTTGGAATTCTTTGTGTTTTAAATTCTACAAATTATTATGAATTTTTGGGAATTATTTTGAATTGTTTGAATTTTTTTGAATTTGTTGAATACTTTTTTAAAAATTACTTTGAAATATATCAATTCTATTTAATTTCCTGGAATTCTTTTAAATTCTTGCAATTCTTTCAGTTTTTTGAAATTCTTTCTAATTTTTAGTTTTTTGTAATTATTTTGAATTCTTGAGAATTTTTTTGCATTCTTTCAATTCTTTTCAATTCTTTTGATTTTTTCTAGAATTCTTTAGAATTCTTTTGCATCCTTTCAAAGTCTTTGTTTTTTGAATTATATGAATTATTTTGAATTTTTTGGAATTACTTCGAATTTTTTTAAATTTCTTCGAATTCTTTGTTTTTTTAATTATTTGAATTTTTTGGAATTATTTGAAAATATTTTGAATTTGCTGAATTATTATTATTTTTTTTTGGAAATACTTTGAAGTATTTCAATTCTTTTTAATTTTTTGGAATTCTTTTGAATTCTTTTAAATTCTTTTAGTTATTTGGAGTTCTTTTAAATTCTTTTAAATTTTTGATATTATTTTGAATTCTTGAGAATTATCTTGCATTCTTTCAATTCTTTTGAGTTTTTTTGAATTCTTTAGAATTCTTTTGCATATCTTCAAAGTCTTTGTTTTTTGAATTATATGAATTATTTTGAATCTTTCGAAATTACTTTCAATTCTTTTAAATTTTTTCAATTCTCTGTTTTTTAAATTCTTCGAATTTTTAGGAATTATTTGGAATTACTTTGAAGTATTTCAATTCTATTTAATTTCCTAGAGTTCTTTTGAATTATTTTAAATTCTTGCAATTCTTTGGAATTCTTTGTGTTTTAAATTCTAAAAATTATTATGAATTTTTGGGAACTATTTTGAATTGTTTCAATTTTTTGAAGCTTTTGAATTATTTTTATTTTTTGGAATTACTTTGAAATATATCAATTCTATTTAATTTTACTGGAATTCTTTTAAATTCTTGCAATTCTTTCAGTTTTTTGGAATTCTTTTAAATTCTTTGAATTTTTTGTAATTATTTTGAATTCTTGAAAACTTTATTGCATTCTTTCAATTCTTTTTAATTCTTTTGAGTTTTTTGAATTCTTTAGAATTCTTTTGCATCCTTTCAAAGTCTTTGTTTTTTGAATTATATGAATTATTTTGAATTTTTTGGAATTACTTCGAATTTTTTTAAATTTCTTCGAATTCTTTGTTTTTTAAATTATTTGAATTTTTTGGAATTATTTGAAATTATTTTAAATTTTTTGAATTATTTTTTTTAAAAATACTTTGAAGTATTTAAATTCTATGTATTTAATTTTTTGGAATTCTTTTGAATTTTTTAAAATTCTTTTAGTTATTTGGAATTTTTTTAAATTCTTTGAAATTTTTGGAATTATTTTTAATTCTTGAGAATTATCTTGCATTCTTTCAATTCTTTTGAGTTTTTTTGAATTCTTTAGAATTCTTTTGCATCCTTTCAAAGTCTTTGTTTTTCGAATTATATGAGTTATTCTGAATTTTTTAGAATTACTTTGAATTCTGTTAAATTTCTTCGAATTCTTTGTTTTTTAAATTATTTGAATTTTTTGAAATTATTTTGAATTTGTTGAATTATTATTATTTTTTATTGGAAATACTTTGAAGTATTTCAATTCTATTTAATTTTTTGGAATTCTTTTGAATTCTTTTAAATTCTTTTAGTAATTTGGAGTTATTTTAAATTCTTTGAAATTTTCTGAATTATTTTGAATTCTTGAGAATTGTCTTGCATTCTTTCAATTCTTTTGAATTTTTTTGAATTCTTTAGAATTCGTTTGCTTTCTTTTAAAGTCTTTGTTTTTGAATTATAAGAATTATTTTGAATTTTTTAAAATTACTTTGAATTCTTTCAAATTCTTTTAATTTTTTGTTTTTTAAATTCTTTGAATTTTTAGGAATTATTTTGAATTACTTTGAAGCATTTAAATTCTATTTAATTTCCCGGAGTTCATTTGAATTCTTTTAAATTCTTTCAGTTCTTTTAAATTCTTTCAATTCTTTGGAATTCTTTTGAAGTCTTTGTGTTTTGAATTCTATGAATTATTTTAAATTTTTGATAATTATTTGGAATTCTTCGAAATTACTTGGAATACTTTAAATTCTGTGCTTTTTGAAATTCTTTGAAATATTTTTTTTTAATTTTTTCAAATTATTCTGAATTCTTTCAATTTTTTACAATTCTTTTCAATTCTTGAATTCAGGTGTACATCAAAATTGCTACCATTTAGCCCCTCGGACGTGAAGTTGTCTAAATAAAAATTTATTTCCCTAAAAAATTATCTGAAAATTTTGTCCTTAGTTGATTTTTCCTCGGCATTTCGCTTCTATTTACTCTTCTCTCTCCAAGGTTACGCCTCTCACCACTTACGCTCTTTAAGCGCGCTGAACCTAACCGGTGGAAATTCACTCTATAAAACAAGAAATGCAGAGGGCCTTAAAGAGTGGGGATCGCAATTCTCAGCAGTGGGGATGACACATCAAGCTCCAAATTCAAATACAAAACCACTTTAAAAAATGGAATCTAATAAAATTCAATTCTTTAAAAATTATTAATATAAACGAGTGTATTGATCAGAATTACCAAAGGAGATGAATATCATCAGAGATTCTTCATTATTATTGATTTAACATAAAAATCAGTAAGAGGAAAGAATCGATGAGAATGCAAATAAAATAACTTCTTTTATGAAAGTAGATGAAACCTGTTTTTAATGGTTGGAATAATATGCGAAAGGTAACGGAGAACGCTTAATTGCTAGAAGTTGAGGTCTTTTACTTTATCGACATGAGATTTTTTTGTGGACCACCATTGGTGCTTGCGACATTCTCAAAGTGGATATGTATGCACAGGAAAGATGTGCGTAGCGAATGGAAACGGATAAGTGAGGATTAAGGCCTTTGCGAATTTCGCAGGGAGACGATCATGATAATCTGCTCGGCGATTCTCTTCTGCGGCACGCTTGTCGGATGTCAGGACCATAGATAATAGGGAGAGGGATCAGAGGCCAGTTCGACGCGATTCGATACGTTCGACGTTCAGGCTCTATCGGATCTTAACTTAAGGGATTAAATCCTAACTGAAAATGGTAACTTCTCGAGTATAAAGGCTAAATTTTAAGGTATTATTCAAGGGAAATTGTAATCCTTCAGGAGGATCGACCCAATGAGGGGTAGCACTAGCAATTTTGGAATTCAGGAATTCAAACGATTCAAAATAATTCGAAGAATTCAAAGGAATTAAAAGAATTCAAAGAATTCAAAGAAATACAAAGAATTCAAAGAATTTAAAGAATTTAAAATGGTCCAAACTGTTTCAAATAATTCGAAATAATTCCGCAAGAATTCAAAGTGAATTCTGAAAATTAATTTTAAAAATGCAAATTGAATTCCAAAAAATAATTCAAACAATAGAACATGAGTTCAAAACAGTAATTCAAAGAATACAAGATAAATTCAAAGTAATTATTCAAAAAACACTTGATGTATTCGAAAGAATTCAAATATACAAAGTGACTTTAACAGAATTTAAAGGCACAAGGTGAATTCAAAATAAAAATAATATTTGAATTCGACAGAATAATTCAAAGAGTACGAGATGAATTTAAAATAATTCAAATATACAAAGTGAATTCAAAAGCGTGCAAATAATTCAAGTTGAATTAAAAAGAGTGCAAATAATTCAAGTTCAATTAAAAAGAGTGCAAATAATTCAAGTTCAATTAAAAAGAATTTACAAAATTCAAGGTGAATTCAAAAGAATTCAAAGAATTCAAAAGAATTCAAAGAATTCAAAGTGAATGCAAAAGAATTATTCGAAGAATATTAGATGAATTTTGAAGAATTCAAAATAAAAATAAAAGTTGAATTCAAAAGAGTAATTCAAATAATAAGAGGTGAATTTAAAAGAATTCAAATGCACAGAGTGAATTTAAAAGAATAATTCATAGAATACGAGATGAAATTAAATTAATTCAAATACGCAAAGTGAATTCAAAAGAATAATTTAAAAAATACGGGATAAATTCAAAGTATACGAGATGAATTTAAAATAATTCAAATATACAAAGCGAATTCAAAAAAATTGAAGGATCCATGGTGAATTAAAAAAAGTGCAAATAATTCAAGTTGAATTAAAAAATAATTTACAAAACTCAAGGAGAATTCAAAAGAATTTAAAGAATTCAAAGTGATTGCAAAAGAATTATTCGAAGAATATTGGATGGATTTCGAAGATTTCAAAATAAAAATAAAAGTAGAATTAAAAAGAATAATTCAAATAAAACGAGATGAATTTAAAAGAATAAAAATACACAAAGCGAATTAAAACGAATATTTAAAAGAATACGAGATGAATTTAAATTAATTCAAATACACAAAGTGAATTTAAAAGAATTGAATGATACATGGTGAATTCAAAAGAGTGCAAATAATTCAAGTTAAATTAAAAAGAATTTACAGAACTCAAGGTGAATTCAAAAGAATTTGAAAAATCTAAAGTGAATGCAAAATAATTATTCTAGGAGTAATAGATGAGTTTCGAAGAATTCAAAATAAAAATAAAAGTTGAATTCAAACCAATAATTAAAATAATACGAGATGAATTTAAAAGAATTCAAATATGCAAAGTGAATTCAAGAGAATAATTCAAAAAATAAGAGATAAATTAAAAGCATACGAGATGAATTTAAAATAATTCAAACATACAAAGCTAATTCAAAAAAATTGAAGGACACATGGTGAATTCAAAAGAGTGCAAATAATTCAAGTTCAATTAAAAGGAATTTACAGAACTCAAAATGAATTCAAAAGAACTAAAAAAATTCAAAGTAAATGCAATAGAATTTATCCAAGAATGTTAGATGAATGTCGAAGAATTCAAAATAAAAATAAAAGCTGAATTCAAAAGAATAATTCAAATAATAAGAGATGAATTTAGAAGAATTCAAATACACAAAGTGAATTCAAAAGAATAATTCAAAGAATACGAGATGAACTTAAAAGAATTCAAATACACAAAGTGAATTCAAAAGAATATTTCAAAAAATACGAGATAAATTTAAAGCATACGGGATGAATTTAAAATAATTCAAATATACAAAGCGAATTCAAAAAAATTAAAGGATCCATGGTGAATTCAAAAAAGTGCACATAATTCAAGTTGAATTAAAAAGAATTTACAAAACTCAAAGAGAATTGAAAAGAATTCAAAGAATTCAAAGAATTCAAAGTGATTACAAAAGAATTATTCGAAGAATATTATTTAAATTTCGAAGAATTCAAAATAAAAATAAAAGTTGAATTCAAAAGGATAATTCAAATAATACGACATGAATTTGAAAGAATTCAAATACACAAAGTGAATTCAAAAGAATAATTCAAAGAATACGAGATGAATTTAAATTATTTCAAATACACAAAGTGAATTTAAAAGAATTGAATGATACATGGTGAATTCAAAAGAGTGCAAATAATTCAAGTTAAAATAAAAAGAATTTACGGAACTCAAGGTGAATTCAAAAGAATTTAAAAAATTCAGAGTGAATGCAAAAGAATTATTCTAGGAGTATTAGATGAGTTTCGAAGAATTCAAAATAAAAATAAAAGTTGAATTCAAAACAATAATTCAAATAATACAAGATGAATTGAAAAGAATTCAAATACACAAAGTGAATTCAAAAGAATAATTAAAGAAATATGAGATAAATTCAGCGCATACGAGATGAATTTAAAATAATTCAAATACACAAAACGAATTTAAAAAAATTGAAGGATACATGGTGAATTCAAAAGAGTGCAAATAATTCAAGTTGAATCAAAAAGAGTTTACAGAACTCAAAATGAATTCAAAAGAATTTTAAAAATTAAAAGTAAATGCAAAAGAATTTATCCAAGAATGTTAGATGAATTTCGAGGAATTCAAAATGAAAATAAAAGTTGAATTAAAAAATAACACTGATTTTTGATATATAATACTTAATATTATACTAT
>JBAGKK010517812.1:0-13471 GCA_037177015.1 Euceroptres primus
TATATATATCAGATGCACCACTGCAGAAGTACCTTACTTCGAAATATAAATGGTTGCTGCTATCAAGAGTTTTCAAATTTCTCCGGTATTTCAAGAAACTAACTGAAACTTTCAGCGGGAAAAAATATGTGACGCTACCCTTGATTGTAATTGGCTTCAATATGCTTGTTGATCGAATAGCTGCTAACATAGATGCTTCAAGAGAAAAGGTTGACATGAGTTTAATAGATCGAAGTATGCTAGAAGCATTAGAAGTATGTTTGGCCAAACTGATGAAGCACTGTACAAAAAGTAATTGTGTATACTATGCTGTACTGATTTTGGATCTAAGACACAAAATTAAAACGTTTTATGAAACAAACAAACCAGAGGTAAATGAAATTTATTTTATTAATGAAATCTTTTGAAGTATAATAATATAAATAATGGACTTGATTTGTTCCTTTGTTTCATGATAAGCGCACTTTGTATCTTGCATTTGTTTATTTATTAGGAAACTCCAGAAAAGGACTCTAAAAGTTGCTCAACGTCCACCATCGATTCAGAAAAGCCAAAGGCTGCTGCTGATGAGTAAGTGACACTCAATTTGTGCGGCTTATTTAAAAATAAAAAGAAGCAGGAGAAGAAGAAGTATGTTTCTCAATCTTCTCACCATGAATGGCGAAAAGAAATTGATCTTTATTTGAATTAAGAATGTGCAAATGCATACAAGGGCATATATTAGAATGGTGGCATCAAAACCAAAAATTGTACCCAACCTTATCTCTAATAGCTCGCGATTTGTTTAGCATGCAAGCGACGCTGTTGCAGCTGAACGACTCTTTTCTCATCGTTCCTTAACAATTAGGAAACTCAGAAATCGGCTTTATAACGAATCCATACAATACCTGATGTGTCTTAATTCGTGGGTTACTTGTTCCTTGACAAGAAAAATACAATCCTCACTAAAGCCCTAAATGTATTTTATTAGCGTATAAAATTATATATATTTTTTTTCGTTTGCAAAAAAATAATTTAAGAAATGATTATATTAAATGACAATATTTAATTAAAAAATGTTGTTTATTAACAAATGTTCCTAGTGCATACAGAATAAATATTTAAAAAATTATCTATTTTATCCTTTGAATCACTTATCCTTGAAATTTCATAACAACAAGTTTTTTATTGTATTGTGCCCGAAAATTCAATTTTCGAGTTACTTAAAAAAAATTGTGTTAATTTACTGCGATCAATAACAAGTTTTATTCATTAAACCATTATATTTAACAAAATTTAAATTATCGCTCGGTTCGATCGATTTGACGAGATGCTCGTTTCTACGAGACAATCCGATCGATATTTAGTTGCAAATAAATGATCATCTTTCTCGTGCTCGTTGAAATCTCGATCGTCTCGATCGAAGTGCATCACTAACGTATACTAACAGGAAAAAATGACTTTGGACAAATTTCAACTATTTTTTTCTCCAAAACTTTTTAGGCAAATATTGACGTTTTTTTTCTTTTCACACATAATTTCTTTTTAAACACAAATTCATATAAGTTGAACAGATGTAGCGCGTATACTACTTCACTGATTGCAATGAAAACTGAAACTTAAATCAACTGAACTAGTTTTTCCATACGAACATCAAGTAACTTAGATTTACCAATTACATTTCGAAATTTGAATTCAATCTACAAATTTTTTTACTTCAATTGAAAACAAGAAGCAAGATCATTAAAGAAATCTAAAATACAAAAAAATTCACCAAGTAAAAAGTTATTAGTAAATTTAGTCTACTTTTTACAATTATTAAAATAGAAATTATTATTTATTTAAGTCAAAAATCATTATTGAAAAAAATTATGATAAGGAAGAAACAAGGTAAGGGACTTTAAAAGAACTGAACTAAATAGCTTGATTCGTCAAATTGAATGATTAGGTCGTAACAGAAGAAAAAGGCACATTAGTTTACAATATTTAAAAAAAAAAATTATTTAAACAAATAAAATTTGGTTACACAATTTCAAATTTCTTTTTAAAAAATGAATGAAATCTTTACATTTAATGAGTGCTTATGAAAAAAATAACAAAAAGTGTCAATTAATGTCAATTCCGCCAAACATATGTGGGTTGTTTTTGAGGCACCCTAAAATTGTACATTATCATACAAGTTCGAAACGAATTTTTGAAATTTTTTTTACGCATGTTATTCTTATCGGAAACTATAGAGCCTTGAAGGCCCTGAATACATGTTCCCTTGTTTTCCGAGCTTAACAATTCAAGACTTCATCCGCGTCAAAAGTTGAAAATGATGTTTTTTTGCACCATTCTAATGTGTAGATTAACCAGTGCCCGAAAAACCATACGTGGAAGACTGAAACTCTTTTGATTATTTAATTAGGATCCATCATACCGATCGTTTTGGAATTTTAATATGATATGTTAAAAAGTCGTAAATTTAAAAAAATTTTTTTACTCGTTGAAAATAAAATCCGTAATTTTTCTATACATTGCACCATTGAACCCTATAACATATGTTTTTCTCATCAAAATCGGTTGTGCCATTCTTCAGAAAAAAATTGTTTTAATTTTTCTTTCTACTCTCAAACTCCCATACAATTTTTTTCAGATATAATCTTTTGGGAAATTTAACCTTAAATAAATAATAACATACATATATACTTTACCAGAAAAATTTGAATAATTATTACTTGTAACTGAAAAATCAGAATTCTGCGGTATACAGATTGATTTGAACACGCACCTCAACTCTTGGCAAGTAATGAGTCAACTGACCCGTAGCGTCGGCAATCAGTTTATCCTGACCTAATCTAGGGGGTGAAACTTCCAGAAGTTTGTGGCAGGAGGCGCAAGACCCAAATTGAGGAGAAGGAGTTTATCAGTACCTCAGGGGTACTGAAGGGCATTAAAGCTTCTATTTTTAAATATTAAAACTTAAGATGCATCCTCAACGTGCCGCTCGCCTCGTTCCGCTCTTGAAGAACGAAATAATCCAACTAATAAATTATAATCTCACATTTAGATGAAAATTAATGTGAATAATATAAATTTCAAATGCATATTGTATTAAAGGTATTACGTTGGTGATAAAATTAATCTACATTCATCACTGAAGAGCACTGCAGTTGTCTGCGGCGACGAAAGGGAGGTAAGACCCCTAATTGACATGTCTCCGAGAGGCGGATAGAGTAATCCTCGTTGGAAGCAGAGGGCAGGACGGAAATAAGATACGTCTTGTTGACCAAACACTCGATCGTTCCCTGTTGCAGCCCACTGAGAGTGCTCCGAACCATGTACGGTTTGGTTTCCGCCGGGGTGTCTGTGGAGCTGCTGTAAGCTAGCTCTGCCGAGGTGCAGGTTGCGGTAGGGGATCAGGAACCAGCCCCTTCAGGCCTCGATCATGGAGTGCGCGGTTAGTTGTAGAGATCGGAACCTGCATCGCCACGGGCGAGCCCGGTCCGTTTGTGTATTCCGCGAACCAGTTAAGCGACGGATGGCCCCCTTGGGAACAGGAGGGTAGGACTGCGTTCCAAGGGTATACCCGCTCCCATCTATTTTGGCCTGCGCCGCCCCTCCACGTACGTAAACTGGGTCAGCAATCAACATCAAAGGAGAACACGAAGTAAGCATGGAGCAATATCCTTTTGCTACTGGAGGAACAGCAGAAAAAGACCATGGAGGCGCTGCAAAAAACCATCTTGTTGGTGCATGACGCGTTGCCAAAAAATGTGCCCGTGCCAATCAAGGAAAACCTGAAGAAGGCGAAAGAGCAGATGGAGAAGCTGAGAAGCAGAGGCTTAGCGCTGAAAGCGGCGAAAGCCTACCTCCAGAAGGAGCTTGGAGAGACCCGTTTTCCAGTGGGAAAGAGTACGATACGAGACAGAATTGCCTCTCTTGGAAACCCGATGTTTACGTCGAGAGGCGCGAGAAAAAAAGAGAAGCTTTAAAGCAGAGTAAGCGAACGTTAGTTACCGACGCTTTCCTTGGTTCATTTTTCTTCCTCTTCTCTGAGCGCTTCAATGTGAGTTCTCCTCTTCCCGTTGTCCCTTCTCGCCCCGCTTGCACTGAAGGCGGTAAGAGACGATGTAATGGGCGTGGACCCTAAGGTATCCAAGAGAAACCCGGAAACGGAAGGTGGCCAGTGGCAAGAGGCCAAAAATAGAAAGGCATCCAGGAAGGAGAAGAAAAAAAGGAAAGAAGACAAAAAGCCTGAGGATAAGCCAAAGCGCGCAACAAGAGCTGGAATCAACGACGCTATTAAACTGACGGCGAGGGCGGGGCAAACTTATGTGAAAATGAAAAAGGAGGTGAACCCTTCGACAACGAGGAAGAACAAGGTCTTGCTCGTCCTCAAGAGAGGACGTCGACAATACTGCCTTCAACAAGGCACTAACTGAGGCGATCGGGAGCGAGGCAGAGGTGACGAAGCCCTTGGTTACGAAAGAGTCCCTGGAGCTAATAAGACACTTAGATGAGCAAACAACTGTGGAAGCGATAGTGGCAGTCGTCAAAGATAAATTGGAGAAAAGCGTAATTTATTTTTTAAAGTATAGAAACGCCAAACTAGCAGTAGTACAGCTACCTCAAGCCGACGCACGAGTTCCAGAGAAGGCAGGGAAGATTAAAATAAGTTTGGATTAACTGCAGAGCTCAGCTACCGCCACCAGTTCAGCAACAACAACCTGCGGTTGCAATGCTGCAGCGACCACAGGTACTGCCGCACCAAGTTCAACAGCAAGAGCAACAGGGGTCCATCCTGCGACCGTTGCCCAACAGGCTCAGCTGCCACGACAGAGAGCTCAGATGCCGCCACAGAGAGCTCAGCTGCCATATCTTTGCTTGCGCAACAACAAATTTTGTAACTAAAGCAACAGCAGAGAATTACACAGCAATTATAACTGCAACAGTAATTATCAGCGTATAAATTGCAGATATCCCAACCACAGTTGCTACAGCAGCAACTGTTGCAGCCACAGCTGTTTCAAACCAGTGTCACCGCCTCTGTTTCAATTAGGCCAGAACCAGGCTTCACAGCAGCACCTGCTTTCACAGCAGCTCCAACTTGTTGCACAAGTGCAACAGCTGTGCCGACAGTATCAAAAGATCCAACAGGTACAACGAACAGAAGATAACGAAGAAGCTCGCAAACGAGTGAGCATAGTTTTCTTTATTTGTCAATTTCGACACAGCGTTTCGTTAGATTACCTACTCTTGTATGGTTGCACATTACTTATAAATAATATATTTCTTACAAAAATGTTATTTCGTGTCAAAACTGTTTGTCTGATAATAGTTATTGTTATATAAAGTTATAGTTATATAAACGTAATTTTCTTTAATCATACTAAAAATTTGAAATTTTTCAAATCTCTTTTTTGAAAAGCAATAGCTCAACGCCTAGTTCAAACTATGTAATTTTCACTGAAATGAGCTTGACTGTCCATGTTTCTTGGAAATTTGGTTTTGGGGATGGCTTCCGACTATTTTAGGCCTAAAATTAGAAGATTGTAAGGGTCCTTTTTAAAATAACTCATTTTTTGACATTTTATAGACCATTTATCATGTATATTTCTTAGAAAAAAGTCATATATGAAATTATTTCGACCTAAACCCTGTAATTTAGTGACAAAAAAACATTTAAATACTCAATACCGAGTGACACTTAGAACGCTTTTAAAATCTTGAGAAAGTGTAAAAAAATCAGTTTTTCGAAAATGGCTCGTTACATGTACATTCTACAACTTCAGTCCGTGATGAAAAAAAAGTAGATAAAATTCCTGGAAAACTGAAAGAAAACAATATTCTAACACTAATAGTTTAAAACATGTGGCTTGTAAAAGTGATTTTTTCGTGAAATTTTTTTCGAAAATTTTAGTTTTGGTGGAATATTTTTTTCTCTGTGGATTCCACATGAAAATCGATAGACTTTGAATGAAAGTAGACTAAATTATCTACAAAAAAAATTTTGTTCTAACTATAATATTACGGCAATTAGAGCTGTTCAAAGTTGGCACATTTTTATTGTACTCTATTGGACACTAAGTTTCTTGTAAATGAATCGCATCCTGTTCATTTAAGGTGTAAAATAGTTGACATAGAACTAAAAATGTATCAGATTTCCTAAAGAAGAAGAAAGCCTATTCTAGATAGTTCTAGTTTGCCAAATATAGAATTTTCCACTACCATTTTATGTCAAAATCGTATTTCAAATTTTGCACCTGAAAAATTTTTGATAAGGATATGATATTTATTTGTTTAAAAATTACTGTGAAGGTTAATGGTATTTTTATGTTATGAAAAATATTACTCACTTTAGAAATGCAAAAAAATATTCTGGTACCCACGAGGCAAGTAGAAGGAAGGTTTGCTTCCTATGTTTTGGGAAGACGAAGATTATGATAAGCTTGAAAGGGAATGTAGGAATATCTGTTAAAAATTTGGTTGAATTTAGTGATGGCGATGAACGTTTGACAAACGTCATCTGCAGTGGATGTCATCGAGACGTTAATCGTGTTAAAAGTGGTCTAGGAAAAACAGTTCAATTAACTGATCTCGATTAGTTTTCAGCTTTGAAAATGAACTCAAGGTTAAGCGAGTTTTGTGAATGTCGAATTTGTCAGACAGCCAGAACGCCCAGGGTGGGAAATTTTACAAAAGGCGCTATTTTACCTTAGCGAGGAAGCATTTTGCTTAACATTTCAAATAGTAATATGACAGGTAAGAAAGATTCTCGAATTGTCTTAAAATTAATTATTAAAAAATTGAAATTAAAAATACGAGAATTTATCCTTCGTATATACTATGTTGTCATCATTTAATTTCCAAACTGGATGCATTGATTCCATTTTTTTACCTGATTTAAAAAAAAATCACATTTCTTAGGTACCAACAAACTTGCTCTAGCATAAAATCATACTCGCTCTTTTAAAATTCTTCCTCCTTTTCTGCCACAGATAAACCTAGGCCTTCACAGATTGTCGAGAAATCAAAACTTGAAGAACGGTGCACCTTCAGCTTTTCATTAGTAGGGAAAGAAAGAACTCATAAATGAAACCTATCAACGCGTCTCTACAATCTTGTTTAATTTGTGAGAGAGTCACCTCCAAAGTCAAAGGATCAGGTAACCTCGTTATTGCTAAAAGTGAAAGTAATGGTAGAAGCGAGGGGCTATTCGCTTTCAAATCGCCCTTACTCTTTCGACTTCGCACCGTTCATCTTTGTGACGTTAGTGCTGGTTAGCGCACAAGTCAGTGCGAAATAAGGAGAAATAAGGGGAAGTAAGGTAAATCAACTGTAAATAAGGCACTCTAAGGCGCTCGTCTGATTCAAGAGTGAACAGCCCCTCGGGAAGAAGGAAAAGTTGGAAAGAATATTAATTTGGCATTGTCTCAATGCAATGGTGGCTCATCTCTTTATGCGACTGTAAGGCCACAAAAAAATGATAAAGGAGAACCATCAATCTTAGCCAATGACATAAAGATTGTGCAGTCAAAATTTAATTTCAAGCAGAAGACAACTCTTGGAATCGCTGAACTACTAAGAGTCGCAAGCAAGAATAGGAAGCCCATTGAACCAAATTTAAAGGCGAGATTGATAGCGGAAAATATCGATGACTATTTTACTACTGAAAATTTCAGCTTTGCTAATGTCAAGGGTGATAAAATACCGTCTGCAGATAAAATTTTCGTTTCTTTCACCAATCTGGAAGGATTGATTGAATACGTAACTGAAAAGCGTAAATCTACCGAAGTTCATCTCAAGTTCGGTCTTGATGGGGGAGGAGGTTTTCTGAAACTCTGCATGTCCATTCAATCTGCAGAAGAATCTCAACAATTGGAAGGTTCCCTTCAAAGATATAGCCAAGGATTTACGGCGAAACGATTGAAAGATTCTGGAGAAAAAAGCTTTTCATACTAGTATTAGTACAAAATTGTCAAGAAAATTTCTATAACTTTTCGGAATTATGGTCCAAAATCAACATTAATCGCTTTGAAGAGACCATTGCAGCAGACCTAAAGATCGAAAACATTATGTTGTTAAAGCTCTGTTCACCCACATGTGAAGTAAATTTAATGCAGTAACTTTATTCTGGGTTAAAGTATGCAACGTCGAGAGAGAAGCAACTCATGGCAGTCCTGCTTTCAATGGCAATTCATGTAAGAGGCTATTAAATCGAATAGATATTTTGCGTAAAAACAGTCCTCTGGGATGCTTGAAATACGTGCAAGCATTTGATGAATTCAAAAAAGTAGTCAAAGTATGTTTTGGTCAACAACTGAATTTCAATTTTAAAACGCATATTACGGCTTTCAAGAGAAGCTACATCGACTTAAAAATATCGGTTACGCCAAAAGTTCATGCGATTTTCTGCCATGTAGCAGAATTTTGTGACCGAAGGCAAATGGGTTTGGGCTTTTTTAGCGAACAAGCAATAGAATCCATACACCATGAATTTAAAGTGATTTGAGCGATTCAAAATCTGTAAAAATCATCCAGAGTATGGAATTCGTTTACTCAGAGCTATGTGCGAACGGCTACCACGTTTAAATCGTCAATAAATTTTGCTGCTATGTTGTCGACTAGCATTGTGAAATAATTTTTTTTGTCGATGGAATGACAGTTTTTGATCTACTAGTCTAAACCAAAATACTTATAGTCTTTAGCTGTAAAAAAATTCCTCTTTAGCTCCGCTGGGATTCGAACCTATGTCTACAGATTGTACCAGACCGGCGCGGCACACAATGGTCTGGAATATTAATTTACTGTTCATAATCGCCCACACGTTTTAGAAATTCTTATTATTAAATTTTTAAGAGAATTGTGGTTTGCTGTTTTTTAATTTTTTCACAAAGCAACAATATATGTGACCGTCCGCGAAGAAAGGGGCCTAACGCGCCAAAGCTGAATTTTACAGTACGGGCGATCGTAGCCGAGTCCGCAAGCAGGCATTTGAGTAGTGGGGAGGCGTCAACGAAAAGCATCCCCACCACTTACCACTACATATTTAGGCGCCATATCCGTTAGTTCCGATCGCTTCGTGCCACTTCGGCTATGGATTTTTCAGTTTCTCCGTACATTTCTCACTCTAACACGTGTTATCGAAGCGCATAAACCCCGCCAGTCGTTAGGGTTGAAATAAAAATTCTTATACAAATGGCTAGGATTTTTTATTTCCCTTTTTGTTTATTTATAATTTAATCACTCAAGATATGCAAAAAAGTGACGTTTTTCATAAATTAAGTTTGTATGTTTTAATAACTACTTAACTAAATTTTATAGTTATTGTCTTAAATCAATTAATGAAGTTTACAGATCTGTTTACTTTTTACAAACACATTTAATACACAATTTGACAAATATTGATATATTGTTTTTTTGCTTACTAAATTACAGGGTTTAGGCCGAAATAATTTCATATATGACTTTTTCTCTAAAAAATATACATGATAAATGGTCTATAAAATGTCAAAAAATGAGTTATTTTAAAGAGGACCCTTACAATCTTCTAATTTTAGGTCTAAAATAGTCGGAAACCATCCCCAAAACCAAATTTTCAAGAAACATGGACAGTTAAGCTCACTTTTACAGGCCATATCTTCTAAACTGTTAGTGTTAAGATTTTGTTTTTTTCATTTTTCCAGGAATTTTATCTATCTTTTTTTCATCATGGACTAAAGTTGCAGATTGTACCCGTAACGAGCAATTTTTAAAATTCTGATTTTTCTACACTTTCTCAACATCTTAAAAGCGTTCTAAAGGTCACTTGATATTAAGCATTTAGACTTTTTTTGTATAAAATGTCAAAAAATGAGTTATTTTAACGCTTTAGCGTCTAGTGGGACGTATACGTCCAACCTACTATTTTCGTTTTTTCTTGAATTTTCATTTAATAAGCATAGAATTCTGCAAAATGATTTAATATATAATTTAATCATTTATTAATTTACTATTTCTTATCTGGTAAGGTTGTTATAAGTTATCGTTAACTTAATAAAAACCGAAAAAATTTTAAAAAATTGACAAAAATTTTTTTTTTACAAAAATCGTTCAGAACATGACCATACATTATTCCTGGATTTTTCAGAATTTTTATTTAACCGGTTTTAAGTTGGGCGTTAAAGGGGTAAAAAGGACCCTAACGATTTTTTTAAATTTTAGGCTTAAAATTAATATGAACCGGTGTTGTGGATAGGAGTGAAATTGTGGATAGTGGGAGGTAAAGGTTAGGTGGTAGGCGTGAGTTGTTGCGATGCGTTGTAACTCGCGGTTCGGGGGTCGAACGAACGGACTCGGGAAAGAATGCGGGGATTTAAGCTAGGCTTGGTGAAGTGGCAGGAGACTGAGGCTGGTGAGGTAGCAGAGGTTACGTTCCAAGAGGAGGGGAACAGAAGGGACTGGAGGTCTCTCACTGGGACACCGTCCAATAACCGAGTGGCTACTGGGATGCCGTCTAATTGGAGACGAGGAAAGGTCAGGAGATCTCTCACTGGGACACCGTCCAATAACCGAGTGGCTACTGGGATGCCGTCCAATGGGAGATGAGTACCGAGGAATCCCTCACTGGGACATCGTCCAATAACCGAGTGTCTACTAAGATGCCCTCCAATGGGAGATGAAGAGGACCGGGGAATTCCTCATTGGGACGCCGTCTAATAACCAGGTGGCTACTGGGATGCCGTCCAATGGGAGATGAGGAGGATCAGGGAATCCCTCACTGGGACAACGTCCAATAACCAGGTGGCTACTGGGATGCCGTACAATGGGGGGGGGCAGGGTACGAGGATGCGCACGGGATAGTATAAGCTCAGAAGACATCTTACCGTAGTTGTTGCGGGGTAAGGGGCTCTCGTAAATAAACGGCAGACGGAACTGCAGTCTAAGTTGCTTTATTCAAGTCTGCGATGTCGAGCTTGTGACGGCACGACGGATACTGAGTTACACGGCCGAATGGGTCCTTTTTATATCTAAGAGTCGACATTGGAGTAAGGGAGAGGAAGAGAGGATCTATAGGTTTTTCCCGTTGGTACGGAGACCTCTCTTTCTCTCACAGTATATCACGCGATTGCACGTGACCACCCCTAGCGTCGGCACGTGATCATCCACAGGGCGCTCGCGTGATCACCCCCACGACGCTTGGATTGGCCAGTGGCTAGTTGTCCATCTTTGTCCTTCGTTCTGGCGTTCTCTCTATCTCTTCTTCTACCCTGACCTTGAACCGGCCTCGACTTTTCTTTCCGCTTTCCCTGCAGTGGGAAGCGGAGAGAGGAAGAACCGATTTGCTGGGGTCCTAAGAGAGAGAGAGAGAGAGAGAGAGAGAGAGAGAGCGAGAGAGAAGTGGGGGGAGAAAAAAGGAAGAACAAGGACGTCACTTCTCACTTTCCCCTTTATCGTAGGGTTTCTATATTTTTGGTGAACAAGTGTCTTAGAGCGAGGGACATGTACAGGTAAGCTCATTTCAGTGAAAATTAATTTAAGCTGGACGTGCTCATTTTGTTTATTGGACATTCTCTATAATTTTGTTTGTTGAATTTTATTAAAATCAATTTGTTTAGAAAGTTTATATTGTTTTAAATATATTTAAAAAATTTGTTTATTCAACAGATGCTGTACAAAAATTATGTTCAATACAATTCAACGAACAGAACTTTAAAGAAAGTTCCGATAAACAAAATAAGCTATAATTTATTAAAATTGGATAAAAATTACAATTGTTTAGTAAGATTAATGAAAAAATACGAGAGATCAAGTAACTATTATTAGATAAATAATGTTTACCTAAACTAATTTTTTCTAATAAATGTATTATTGCTCTTTAAAAATGCGTTGCAATTAATTTTGGTTTTATTCTTCCACTTTTTATAAACCGTTCTTATGTTCGAGGCTATGTTGATGGGTCGAAAATCCCTAAATGAGAATTAGAAACATTGTTGATTTAAAAGTTTCAAGAAATGCACTAAATCAGATGCACACAGACATCATTTCTTGTTTCCCACTCAATCACTATATTCTACCAGTGACTTCCGAAAAGAATACTCAAAAAGTGCATTACACATTAGGTTGAGCCGAAAACTCGAAAAGTTGCTAAAAGGTTGCTACATATTATTACTTACAAAAAACTCTCATATCTTTTTGACATTAGAAATGATCCTAGGGTTTCAAAATGAAGTCAAATGTTTTGTGTTTTGGAAAATTAAACATTCTTTTTTATGGATTTAAAAATTACGATAACTTTTTTATATTCAGTTTTTGGTATTAAACAATTAGGGGCGAAATTCGCCAAGTGTACAGGCCTAAAATTTTGTTCACCCTAATCTTAATGAAACTTTACTAAATCGTAGTGTTAGTAGACCTCTTTGAAATCTGTAAAGGGGGTATGTCTAGCGCAACGAGCTGTCAAGATACAGGGGCCACATTTTTTGATGTTTTATATTTTCAATAATTCAAAACTTCTACCAGATTTATCCGATTTAACATTTATATTAAAGTTTTGGAAAGAGCTTATGCAATAAAAATAACCATTTTGTATAAAAAAATTAATTTTACCTTGAATTTTCAATTTCAAAAGCTTTTTGAGTTTTTCTCCAAATGCGACCCTTTTTATTTTCCTAAAAATAATTTTAAAAGAAAGTTGAATTCTTTCCCTTCGAAACCGCCCTAGGTTGAAAATGGGACGGAAGGAATTAGTTCCCGTACAGTGGACCCGAAACGTACAGGTTTCACGCGCCGATCAGCTGAAGCACTGCGCTAGGCGTACTGAAGTCAATTTTCCAGTTTCGCTTTTAGTGAAGCTCATCAGTACTACGTAAATTACCACTAGTAGCAGACCGGAACATATTTACAAATTTTAAGTTACATATATATTTATAGTATTTAAATATTTCTATATTTACAGTACTAACTCATTTTGTTAAAAGAGTTTCGACTTAGTCGTCGTTGCAGAAAAGTAATAAATAATAATAAGTTATTCGGGGTGCTTTTTAATGTAAGTCCCCTCGCCTCTCGCAATGATGCCATCAGCAATTGATTTTATGATTACATATCACGGGTGCTTCTCTTCGTCTCTTTCTTCACTACCTTCGTCTTTGGTAAAACATCATACTGTAACGATGATGAATACCTTCTTAGAATCAGAGTTGATTCTGGAGCGGGTTCAAAAGAATGGTACTTTTGTATACCGGGCACGGTCTTTGCAGAAGCGAATAGAATTTTAGGTTCTTTAGCTGTGGTTGCGTGATTTTCTTTAGAACTGAAAAAGGCTGCAGTTTCAAGCAAGTTCTTCTTCGCCCATTGATAGAGAGCACCAGCAGTCAAAATTTGATCTCTAGATGATGCCTAGAGACCTGCACGTTAGGCTGGGGCGAAAAACCAACATTGTACGTCCAGTCAACGCCTGGGTGCGGAAAAGTGGCCCAGTCCAATCCGAAACTCAGCGCACTTTGAAATTTTGAAATCGGATAATATC
>JBAGKK010517823.1:0-13470 GCA_037177015.1 Euceroptres primus
GCAATTGTTACTTACGTTTTATTAATTTTTATGCTGTTTAATAAAAATATTTTAAAAATTGTAAACTTGCGAAATTCTTAAGACGGGCCCCGGTTAGGCTAGAAAACTGCTGATAAAAGCGTAATCTGGTTTATCTAGGAATGACCGACGGTACGCCAAAAATACGTCTGGTATTTAAATTTTCCGCCATAATTAGTACCTTTCCTAACCTTTTTATTGCTCTTTGATCATAAAAAAGAAATTTTTCAAAATATGTTTATTCACTTTATATCAGTAAATTATTGATCAACGATGAATAACATTTGTCATTTTACAACTTTCAATAAATATTAAGTTCGTGATCTTTGTTAATCCTTTTTTTCTGTTAGACCTTATTTAATGTTTATTTTACGTTTTCTAATGAATTTTGCATGAATAATATGACATAAGTGTACAGAATATGTTTAAACAGTACGCTACGAATAAAATTTATCAATATCTAGTGTTTAATTACAAAGCTTTTTTGATTTTTAAAAGGGGCCCGCCTTTGGATATCGGATTGCCTAAGAAGGGAAAAATACATTTTTTTTTCAATATCGAAATTTATTGTCGTTTAAATATGTTTTGAACTTTTAAGCAAACATGAGATTAAGAGGTCAGTAACCGCTTTTGCTTCTGAAGTTCTTTAAAATCGAAAATTTTCAGAAAATATGGAAGGGGGCTACAAATTCTAGTGATTTTCTCCAGGGTAGTATCTCCTTCTTGGTTCTATTTTGTTATGGGCAAACAATTATTACTATTAATGTATAAATAATAGTAATTATTATTTATTATTAAACAAATATTAGTAGCATTGTTTTGCAGCAAATTAATAAAGAGACATCACGTTAGAATAAAATACTTTAGCTAAACGAGCATGAATTCACAGCCGTAATCGTAAAAGTAGAAGGGTTAAACTAAATGACACACCCGACTAAAAAGAGTCTGAACTTCTGCAAAGGGGTTAGTAGTCTCGTATTATTGTAAATTGGGAGAAAAGACTAATTTGATTTACAAAAAACTCTTTAAGAAATCACTCACAACACAAACATTCGAAATGTTGATAATGAGATTGAAGTAAATTGGTATAGAAAAAAATCTTGGTCAGGACGTTATTTAAATTACAATTTACATTATTACATTATTACTAATTATTGAATTATTACTATTATTACATTATTACTAAATTACAATATTCATCACGAGTTTAAACAAAAGGTGGCATTAATAAAAGGTTTAGTAGATAGGGGAGTTACATTAGCTGATGAAAAATTTAGAGCAGACATTATAAAAATAATAAAAGAAACTTTATTAACAAATGACTCTCTGATAGAATTAATAAACGAAGTAATTAGTGGTAGAGTAAATGAAATTTACAACTCTTCAAATAAGAAAACTAACAAAACTGATTTGTCTAAAAATCCTAAAAAATACATGGTTTTTCCATATGTTCAAGGCTTTTCAGAAGTGTTAAAACAAAAATTCAAGTCAATAGACATAAAAATCTTCAAAAACATACGAAGCTTGTTAAAATGGTTTTCCAAAGGAAAGATAAGGAACCTATCTCAAACCAATCAAACATAGTTTACTAGATAAATTGTAAAGATTGTAACAAAGTATATATAGGTGAAATAAAGCGTTATCTAAAAACTCGCGTTTATGAACATAAACATTGTATCTCTACTAACAAAAACATAACAGGTTTGACTAAGCATGTACATGAAAACAACCACTCAATGGATTTCGAAAACATAAAAATCATTGGTAGAGAAAAAAATTAAAATGCAAGAAAAAGTTTAGAAGCGATATACATAAAAAAAATAAAAAGAACACGAACATACAAAAAGACACTGTAGTCTTACCACCAATTAACAATAGCATTGTTTCTTAATACTTATTAACCTCCCTTGTTGCTTGTTCATTTAAATCTGGCGGGCCTCATAGCGTCATCTCTAGGAATATTTGTACATCGTTAGACAAATTTTTGTATATATTATTGTATATTATTTTGTCTGTAACCGTGAAATGTGATACGCACATAATGTGTTTTTAAAATTTCAACTAAAAATTCTTGTTGTTTGTCCTACATGACTTAAAAAATAACTAATAATATATAAAATATAACTTAGAATATAACTAATAATGGCTCTATCACAAGAAAAGGTTAATATGTAACCTAAGAAAAATTCAATTTAAATTAATAATGTCAGACAGGTTTCATAACCTAAAAATTTATTACAACATAAGTATTATTTGCAGATTCAATCACATAAGATAAATCAAATTAACAAAACTTCTGTGATCAAGTTCAAGGGAGTTTTGGTTAGTAAACAAATAAAATGTGTCACTATCGAATGTAATGTGTCGAACAACGAATTATCGAATTTAATGTATCTCAACATAGTTAAGGTAAAAAACTTATTTCTACGCAACTTTCATTTATACACAACAATTTAACTGTAATCAATATAAAAGTCCACATATGAATTAATTTAGCATACCAATTTTGGTTTATAAAAGTGGGAAATTCTTTTAATATTTATCAACAAACGAAAATGTAACTGTAAATTATGTAAATTTCAGCCCTGAAGAAGTGTACGAAACGTAGGCATTGTTTCTTTTATATCAAATAAAGTGATTTGGACCGTAAATGACTACGTAGATTATTAACTTGAGAAACTTATTTACTTAGAGGCATCTTTGAAATACTCATTATACCCTGAAAAATTCCAATTTCCCAGCAATTTAATGAACCTTCTCACCAATTCGAATATAAAATTAACGAATTTATATTTGACTTTCTTGAACAGAAGCGTTCTTAGCACGACAACTACTACGTCGCTTACCCTATGCTCATGACCTTTTAGACTTTACACCTGTAATTTATTACTATTTTTTTTTATTAAAAGCCTAAATACGTGAAATAGTTGCCCGTCCCTAAAAGAAGGGTTATCTAAAGATTTAGACTCTCGATCTGAACATTATCTCCCCTCTTATCGTTACGGAGTTTGTCACTCTCAGGCGGAAATCTTCATCTTTGTTGTTTCACGAGAGAAAGTCCAAGTATCAGCAAGAACGTCCTATGTCGAAGTGCTAGTTTTTCATCACATGAATGTCTTTAAAATCCATGCAAAGCTAAGGAAAACATAACGTCTATAAGATTGTAAGAATGAACTGTTTTAAGCATACTTATGCTGTTATTGATACAGTTTCATCAGCATAAGTTTCTGCATAATTGAAAACTTTCCAGCCAACAAAAAATTCGAAGTCGAATATGGGACGTTCTATAAGTTCTTTTGGACATAAGTCGCCAATAAGGCAAAAAAAGGGATATTGTATACCCTGAAAATGTCCCATAATCGAATGTGATTTTTCTGATACATCGTATATTATTTAAAATACTGGAATTTCTTCAAAAAAATATAACGACTGATCTGATTTTATAACTCCTTTGAGAGATTTCTCACAGTAGAAACTGGCTTCTTTTTGTTGTGATTCAATTACAAGAAGAGTTCGTTTGAAACTTATAAGAATCATGGAATTCTAACCAATTTCGAAGGTTTTGTAGTTCTGTTTATGTCTAAAAAGAAGTACCTGGCGCTATCTAGAAGATGGTATAATTGTCATGAAGCCACAGTAAGTAAAATCGTTGACATCTAGAAGTACATCACACATTTGTTACATTTCAGATTTCTTATTCTCTTTTCAAATCACTGCTTGTGCCATTACTTTGAGTTTCCGCATAAATATTTCTTAGCACAACACTATATGCAAGAGAGGCGTTTTAACTTATAATAACTTCGCGGTAGAAAAATGCTTACCTTTCTGTTACAACTTCTATGGAATACGAAAATCGTTTCCAAGTAAAACTCTTCTTTCTTCCTACAACACCCAGAAATTTTAAAATTGGATCATCTACCGTAATTGACAATTTTACACTGTTAGAAATAATCTTAAATTTAATATATATGTATATATATATGTGTGTGTGTGTGTGTGTGTGTAATTTTTAAGATTATTATACGCGTGTTTTAATTTTAATATACCCTTATCTCAGCTGACGATTAATATACAATTTACATTAAACTTACTACACATTTATATAAATATTCTTTAACCGATGACATGGTTAAATTTCTTTTACGTCCGAGATAATAATAAGGTAAAAAATATCATAGATGTTTATGATGGATAAAACAACCTCGTCATTCGGACAAATTTATTGATGTTAATATCCCAACGTTTCGAAATTTTTTCCATGTTACATATGACTTTAACTTAATTAGGTAAGACAATCTAACTGTATTTTGTTATTTGTAATACTTTACGGCTGATTTTAAGTTGCTTTTCTTGCTACATTGTTTGATTTCATTATAATATATATGGTCCTCTGAAGAGGAAATCATACAGATTTCGAAACGTTGGGATATTAACATCAATAAATTGGTCCGAGTGACGTCGTTGTTTTATTCATCATAAACATCTATGATGTTTTTTACCTTTTACATTTATATTAAAATTAATACATTTTGTATTAGGTTTAAGATACTTTGTATTTTTAATATGCGTGTGTGTATTAGATTCCAATGTCCGCACTGCATATTTGCTTTATATACCGTGTATGAAGCCTAATACAGATTTTTCTAACAATGTGTTCACTTCAATTCCTGTTCAAATATTGTTCCAATAGCAGTTTTAGAGTTTTTAGACTCATCTTTCAATCTGCAGATATTATATTGTGAGAGAAAACGTTTTACTTGAGTTTACTAGATAATTTCTTGTCGTAATAAAAGCATTCTGTCGTCAGAAGAAATCTTATCTGTTCCATAATTAGTACAGTGAACCTGCTAGCTTATAATTTCTTTTGTTCTCCTACACATTTCAGAAAAATTACTTGGAAGGAAATGAAAAACACATGAAAGTACGTAGGCTTCAACAAAAGAAATTTGTCCTAATTAAAATACCCATTTGCAAACAGCACGCACACAAATCAGAATCAAGATTATTGAAATGTGGATAAGGTATTGTTTATTTTCAAATTCGTGCACATTGTTCGAAACAAGTCCTGAGGAAAAAAACCTTCTAAAAAATATGTGTTAATACACTTCATAAGGGAAGCGAGACGCAGAGCTCGAGGTCACGAGTGCATTTGCATAACGAATCGATGACCGTTCTCTGGCTTTATGTGTTTTACAAACGTTAAAATAGCTTCTACCTTATTTTCTTATAACGTTTTCCCTGAAAAGATACATTTCTAAATTTAGATAAGTTGATCCTAGCAAGAAAGTCTCAATTGGATAAAAACTTTTTTGGCTTGTACCAGGGGATTGCCTATTCAGTTTTTCAAATTGGATGACAAATTGGATGCAGGATAAGGTACTAAAGATAGAGATACATTTTAAAATTAGTGTTATCTCGATTCTTTACTGATTGTTCGTTTTCTGTTTTTAATATTGTCACTCTTTATGATTCGAATTTGGAGTATTTTTCGGAGTATCCTAATTCTAATTTCTGCCTTTTTCCGTGAAACGTTACTGACTTTGACGTTCGGCTTGGCTCAGTACTGAGTACTATATGGTCGCTGACACAAACTACGGTGCGATGACTCACACGACCCGGTGTGATTGGCTTCCACGGTGAATCACGTTCATTGCGCACGGGTAAACAAAATAATGGACGGACTCATGTTTTGTACCTCGAGTCAATTCTGAGCGCCCATACATTTTTTTTAATGATGGAAAAATAAATTTTAGAAATTGTTCGAACTTTCGGAAAATTCGGTTTAAAAATATGCAGTTATTGAAACAGTGGTAATTTGAAATAAGTTGAAAAAAGATGTAAAGATGCTTTTATGACATCTAATATATTCGCACATATTTTCGATATTTTAATTTTAAATCACCACTGTTTTAATGGTGTCGTTTGTTGTCAGGTGTCGTTTACCTATCAGGTATAGGCTACATTGTTAGAAATATTTGCTTGAATTTTCAGACGTCTTTGAAGCTGGAACCATCATTTCATAAAAATTAATATGGCACTACCTCATAATTAAGGGCACATTCAGGGCTAATTAGGACCGCAAAACTTAAATTTTGGGCTCTGCAATTTTTCACAAAAATCTATGGCGCCCTGTTTTCACATGAACCTAGCACCGCTATACCCATACCTCAGAAACTATTGCTCCAACACAATTCAGCCTTGCATATTAATTAAGGGCTCATTTAGGGCTCTCGAACTGTGTTATGCCCTTCAGCGTAGCACTTTTATTTTATTTTTTTAAATACACATGCCTTCTGCCTTCACATTGAACCTAGCACCGACATACCCATGACTCAAAAACTATTGCTCCAACACAAATCAGTCTTACATATTATGTAAGGGCTCATTTACGGCTCTCGAACTGTGCTATGCTCTTCAGCGTAGCACTTTTATTTTTTTTAAAGTACATATGCCTTCTGCCTTCACATTGAACCTAGCACCGCCATACCCATAACTCAGAATCTATTGCTCCAACGCAACTCAGACTTACATATTAATTAAGTGCTCACTTAGGGCTAATTATGGCCGCATGACTTAAATTTTGAGCTCTGTAATTTTTCTCAACAGTAGATTTAACCAAATTTTGGCTCGTTTTCAACCTTTTGATGCACAGTAGGGTGTTTAAAAAAAAAAGAATGTTGGACTGGAGGGCATAATCGATTAATTTCTTGTGAGATTCCCAAAAAAAGTGAATACACTCATCGCTCCTAATAAGGCCGGCCTCGGGGGTAGACGGCACTATAACGGGTACGATTAAAATCCAGTTTGAACCGGATTTAAAGCGACGAGCGAGCACTTTTGTCAACATTCAGGACCGAGTATATAGTCTCTGAACGTACAAAAGTAAATGCCCAGAGAGTCGCGATGCTCGTCTCGATGTTAACAACTTTTTCCGCGTAGACTACTGCGCCACTACTGCGCATTTTGTTGCTCCGGTACTTGCGTAACTCCACTGAGCTCCGAGCTCAGCTTTCTCGTCCCCTTGGACCCTTAACCCATGACAAAAATTCTTGGAACCCATATATATTGGAGGTCCCTAAAATGACAGAGCAGTGTATTTCAACAAATAAAAATTGTTTAAACAGTAACAAATTACTTAAAAAGTAATTAAAATAGTAAGATTTATCTAATAATGTGAATCTGTGAAAAAACAATGTTGAAAAGTGATAGTTAATGTCAATATTCCGTCAAACTATGACTACCCTGCTATGGGGGTGGTTTTTGGTGCACCATAAAAGGAGTTTAGGAAGGATTTATATTCCTTGAAGAGTTTCCATCAGCTGATATAAGTTAGTTCCTATGGTAAATTATACATTTTCTCGTTTGAAAAAAGATTCACAAACATTTGTCTTTTTGCCCATGTTAATCTTATGGGAAACTTGAAGGACCCAGCAGCACTTGTTAATATTAACTTTTAAAAAAAAAATACGTGTTCACTTTTTTTTTGGAGCCTCACAAGAAATTGATCGATGATGCTCTCTAGCCCAACATTTTTTTTTTTTTTGAAACGCTCTACTGTGCATCAAAGGGTTAAAAACGAGCCAAAAATAGGTTAAATCTACTTTTGAGAAAAATTGCAGAGCTCAAAATTTAAATCATGCGGCCATAATTAGCCCTAAATGAGCACTTAATTAAAGTGTAAGGCTGAGTTATGTTGGAGCAATAGTTCCTGAGATATGGGTATGGTGGTGCTAGGTTCATGTGAAGACAGCGCGCCATCGATTTTTGTGAAAAATTGCAGAGGCCAAAATTTAAGTCTTGTGACCCTCATTAACCCTAAATGAGCCTTTAATTATGGCGTCGTGCCATAGTCATTTTTATGAAATGGTGGCTCCAGCTTCAGAGACGTAATTTTCAGTCACACGTAATTGAAAATTCAGTAACAACAGAGAATCTCTCATTCAAAAAGTTCTTGAATTTTTCGAAATTCAGTGAAAAATGATGCTTCAGGTTATTCTGTGTTTGAAAAGGTTTTTTGTCGGGCTCAATAAGAAGCCTTATTGCAGGCATTTTTCCTTATCTGTCTAAATATTGATAAAAGAGAGGAAAAAATTAATTGTGCAGCTTGGGAATCGAGAATTATCACCTCTTATCAGTCGTTTTTTACTGCTTTGACAAAAAATGTGTCAGCGTTAAATAATCGTTTTGCGATAGAAGACACTTTGTAAACGGAAGTAGTGCATCGTGCGAACATTTAGAGTTATCGCTCACAATCAACAGCGCGCTTACATAACCACAAGTCACTTCGTTCGAGGTGAAAATAAATGTGCGAGAAACTTTCAATCTCAATGGCGCAATACGTTTTTGAGAATAAAATACTGAATTTCATCACTCTACTCCAATGAGTTTCTACCGCCAAACGAGAGTTACGTTACGCTACTTTAAGAAAATTGTTTCTTTATTTCAGATAAAATTAAAAGATTTACTATATTCTTTAAAACTAGATTTTTTAAGAATTAAGAAATTTATTTATTTATTTGAAGTATTTTACTATACTATTATTAGTATTTACAATATTCTTTAAAACGAGCATTTTTTAAATCATTAAAAACTGTTCTATGTCCCTAACACGAATTACTTGGTTCTCTTTATCTTCAGTTAGGTTACTTCAAGATTAAACCATAAACCCTTCTTTTAATGTTCATTCCTCGACCTCCTTATATTCTCCCCACCCTTTTTTTCCAATGTGTAATGTCATAAGGTGGTTTTCTTGGCGATGATGTTCGTGAATGGATAAAATGTCACGTGACTCAGCATTGCAAAAATAGACGACAGGATTTCTTCGTTACGCGCCAAGAGCCTAGACCGTGTCACTCGTCTGTCTCTCTGGTTCGCGAACCGGATCGCTTAAATTTCCTCATTTGCAACTTAGGAAAGAGACAATGCTAAATAAGAAAAAGGAGCGTACTTAAAGGAAGATAAAACAAAATAAAAAGTGCACAAATAGAGAAAGGAAGAAAAGAAACCTTTGCCGAGAAAACTTCCTATAATTAAACATAACATCTAATCACACTGCAAGAAAAATTTAAGAATAGTTACTCTGCATAGAGAATGAATCACAAACTCCTTTATGCTGGAATCATTTAGATGTTTTCATATGTAAGTGAGGGGAAGGGAGTGGTGAGGAGGTGGGGGAGAGAGGGGAAGAGAGAGAGCTATTCATACACAGTAAAATCAGAGTAAAAAGAAAGTCCTACACCAAGTTGAAATATCGACTTTTATTAAGATGTAGGGTAAAGTAGATCACGGTTGCTGAAAATTAGCTCAGCATAACAACTTTGAAACAAGATCATTATAATATTGAAAAGCAGTTTATTTATTAACTTAAATTTTGTGGCAATTCTGTTTGGGGCTGAAATTCAATCTATTTTTGAACTTCAAATTAATTAATATATTCCTATTAAATTTTAAGTCCATATATGAGTTGCAAATAAGATACTATGTCGGGGGATTGATTACTCGTGCAATCTCTGTGCAAACTCGAGCAATCCTATGCAATTCCGAGAAATATCGTGCAGTCCCTGGAAATCTTGCAATCCTATTCAATCTTTTATTTTCTGTATGTAATCTCATGCAATTCTGGGCAATATCATGCAATCCCTTATAAGCTGCCAATCCTATGCAATCTTACAATCAAATGGAATCCCATGCAATCTATGCAATTTCATGCAATCCCTTGTAAGCTGGCAATCCCATGCAATCTTACAATTCATTGCAATCCATTGCAATCTCTATGTAATTTCATGCAATCTTGTGTAACCTGTATGTGTAATAAGATGCGATTCCGGGCAATCACATGCAATCTATTGTAATCTTGAAATCCCATACAATCCATTGCAATCTGTATGCAATCCCTGTACAATTCTATGCAATCCAGTTCTATCCTGCAATTGCGATCGAGTCTATTGCGATCTTGCAATTCCATGCAATCTTTTGTAATCTGTATGCAATCTCATGTAATTCGGGGCAATTTCATGCAATCTCTGTGCAATTCTATGTAATCCCAGGTAATCTCATACATTCCCATACAATCCTTTGAAATCTATATGTTCCCCCATACAATCTCGTGAAATCTTTGTGTAATTCTATAAAATTTCGATATAATCCCATGCAATCCCCCCTAAAAATCTTGCTATCCATTACAATCTCACAACCCCATGCAATCTTGTATAATCTGTATGTAATCTCATGCAATTCTGGGAAATCTCAAGCAATCTCATTCAATCTCATGCAATCCTATTCAATCTGTATGTATTCTCATGCAATCTCTGTGCAATTCTATGCAGTCTTTTGCAATTTTGCAACCTTATGCAATACCATGCAATCTTGCAATCCCAGTCAATCTTGTAATCTATTGCAATCCCATGCAATCTTGTATAATCTGTATGTAATCGCATGCGATTCCGGGAAATTGCATGTAATCCCTGTGCAATCCCATGCAATCTTATACAATCCGTTGCAATCTGTATGTATTCTCATGCTATCTCTGCGCAATTCTATGCAATCCCGTACAATTCTGCAACTTTATACAATCCCATATAATCTTGCATCCCGTGCAATCTTTTGCAATCCTGAAATCCCATGCAATTTTGTAATCTATTGCAATCTTGTATAATCTGCACGTAATTTCATGCGATTTCGGGCAATCTCTGTCGAATCCCATGCACTCTTATGCAATCCCGCATAATTTATTGCAATCTTTATGTATTCTCATGCAATCTCTTTGCGATTCTATGCAATCCTGTAATCTCATGAAATCTATTGCAATCTTGTAATCCCCTGCAGTTTTGAAATCTATATGTAATCTCATACAATCCCATGCAATCTCCTGAAATCTCTGTGCAATCACATGGAATCTTTCAATCTCATGGAATCTTGCAATCCATTGAAATCTTGCAATTCCGTCCAATTTCATGCAATCTCGTGAGATCACTGTGTAGACCATTGCAATCTGATGCTCTTGAAGTTCTGAACGTTCAAATGAACGAATTTTTTATTTTATTTCATTTTAAACTCAAATTCTTTCGAAAAAATTGGTTTATTAATAAAGAAACTAATGTTTCTTTATTAAAAAAAGACTCACGAGTTTTCTGTTTATTTTGTTATTGTAACAATATTTCAAGATAAATTTAAGTTAAAAAAATTTCGTTCATTTGAACGTTCAGAACTTTAGGCACATGCAATCTATATGTATTCTCATGTAATCTCTGAAATCCTACAATCTTATGCATCTCTGTGCAATTCTATGCAATCTCTATACAATCCTTTGAAGTCTTGCATTCTTATGCAATCTGTTGCAGTTTTGAAGTCTTTATGTAATCTCGTGCAATCTTGTAAAATCTCTGGGCAATCCCATGCAATCTCTGTGCAAGTTTTTTCTTGCAGTCCCATACAATCTTGCAATCTGTATACAATCTTTGGTTATTTTGCAATCTGTATACAATCTTTGGCTATTTTGCAATCTTTATACAATCTTTGGCTCTTGCAATTCCAAGTACCTAACCCCTGAATGCTTTCTAAACTTAAAATCAACTCGGACTGAAATAAAGCTGACTCTAAGGATTTGAAGCACAATATAAATATTTTTTATATAATTAGAAATACTCTGTGAAAAAATATCCTTTTTCGCTCCGCTGGGAATTGAACCCAGGTCTCTCGATTGCCGGTCGGTTGCTCTGATTTTTTGTTTTGTTTGAAATAATGTTTATTTATTAACGCAAATATACATCTTTATATGGGTGAGACATTTATAAACCGCTGTCTTACTTTATATCCTATCTATAAGTCCTTAGTTTAGGCTCTCGTAGATATACACTGGTCTTTGATAAAAAGACCGGGCTCAGGGGTAGACGGTCCACTAAGCAATGCTATTCGAGCGAGCATCTTATGTCAACATTCAGGACCGCGTATATAGTCTCTGAACATACAAAAGTAAATGCGCAGAGTCGTGATGTAAACAACGTCTGGCGGCCCTGACTGCCCGAGCGATGTTGGTCGGTCAAGGGACGCTCGGGGGGAGACAGAATCAGTAAAGCGTGAACGACCATGAAGCTGGCCCCCTTGTCAACGGTCCTTTTATCAAAGACCAGTGTATCTAAGATTTGATATTTTGATTTGTTTCGTGTATTAGAGCTGGTGCTAATTTTTAGATAGAAACATCTTTTTATAATATCTTTGGAATAGAAAATTACCGCTTTGGTACGAAAACCATTCTCTACATTCTTTGGCACATTATATCCTAAATCGAAAACTATAACTCAATATGTACATTAGTAAATTTACACGCTCTGAATGCTTAACTTTTGCTTGCTAGATAAATCGTCTTGTAATCTTGTTGACAATGAGTCCGGTATATGGGGTATTATTTCTCAAGTGTACCCAGCCCAAAAAACGAATTTCTCCGATCGGGCTCAAATTTACAAAAAGTTTAGTCCTATTAGATGGCACTTCAAAAAAAAAAAGATTGACCATTTTGGTCAAAAACTCGCTGAGGTAGAGGGGGTGAAATTTTTGTACTTTGCGCAAAGAGCCTCTATTTCGCATATAAATACACTGAAATCGCTGTTGAAAGCCGCCCGGGATAGGCCTTCGAGGAAGTAGTTAATACATGAGTGTGGACTAATTTGGTGGCGAGGGGCTCAAGGGGGCGAGGAAAGCTAAGCTCTGAGCTCAGCGGTGTGGCACAAGTAGCGTAGCAACAAAGTGCGCAATAGTGACGCAGTAGTATACGCGTTGAATTACATTCGCTCGCATCAGTTCGTTTCCAGTGTTTTGGTTATGCGTTATGCGTAATAATTCATAAATAATAACTAAATAAAACTTAAAAGTAAAGTAAACGTTAAATTAAACTTATATTTAAAAAATATTTTTCACTCGTGACAAAAATCAAACAGAAATAATTCATACGGCCCTCACTTGTTTACGTTTAGAGACCGTTCGATTTAGGCCAAGGCCATTGAGGCAAGCCCCGAAGCCGGGCTTAAATCGAGCTATCAGTGTAGTATATTTTTATGTATGCCATATAAAAAATTTTGACCCTAACGTTTTCGACAGATTTTTTTCCCAATCTTTCGAATGAAGTAAAAAAACTTTTAAAAAATTCAAAATTTAGCCATCATTTTTGAAAATCAAAAATATTTTCGATTTTTTTATAAGTTCGACACTTTTTCTTTTTTTTTTTAAACTAAAAATAAAACTTGAAATGCTTACTTTCAGATCATTAAGTAGCAAAATGTCGTTTTTTGTTGTTTTTGAAAAATTGAATTTTAAGGAACCTGGTAAATTCAAAAAAATGTTCATATGCGCGAAAAAAATTCGGCAAATTTTTTGCATGTACAGTTTTTGATAAGAAACAATATTCTAAAAACGGAAATTCAAAAAAAATTTTTGTTGATTTTAGAATTTTTTGAAAAT